>JAJEJO010049623.1:1165863-1194810 GCA_020662805.1 Glaucomys volans
CTAGAAAAAATAGGGATAGTGGGGACATTCCTTAACATTGTAAAGGCTATTTATGCCAAGCCCACAGCTAACATCATTCTAAATGGAGAAAAATTGAAAGCCTTCCCCCTGAGAACTGGAACAAGGCAGGGATGCCCTCTTTCGCCACTACTATTCAACATTGTTCTTGAAACTCTAGCCAGAGCAATTAGACAGACCAAAGAAATTAGAGGAATACAAATAGGAAAAGAAGAGATCAAACTATCCCTATTTGCTGATGACATGATTCTCTATTTAGAAGATCCTAAGAATTCCACCAGAAAACTTCTGGAACTCATTAATGAATTCAGTAAAGTAGCAGGATATAAAATTAATGCTCATAAATCTAATGCATTTTTATTCATAAGTGATGCATCCTCTGGGAGAGAAATTAGGAAAACTACCCCATTCACATTAACCTCAAAAAAAATAAAATACTTGAGAATCAATCTAACAAAAGATGTGAAAGACCTCTACACTGAGAACTACAGAACACTAAAGAAAGAAGCTAAAGAGCATCTGAGAAGATGGAAAGATCTCCCATGTTCTTGGATAGGCAGAATTAATATTGTCAAAATGGCCATACTTCCAAAAATGCTACACAAATTCAATGCAATTCCAATTAAAATCCTAATGATGGACCTCATAGAAATAGAGCAAGCAATCATGAAATTCATTTGGAGGAATAAGAGACCCAGAATTGCTAAAGCAATCCTCAGCAAGAAGAGCGAAGCAGGGGGTGTCACAATACCAGACCTTCAACTATACTACAGAGCAATAGTAACAAAAACAGCATGGTATTGGTACCAAAATATAGAGGTAGATCAATGGTACAGAATAGAGGACACAGAGACAAACCCACATAAATACAGGTATCTCATACTTGACAAAGAAGCCAAAAACATGCAATGGAGAAAAGACAGCCTCTTCAACAAATGGTGCTGGGAAAACTGGAAATCCATATGCAGCAAAATGAAACTAAACCCATATCTCTCACCCTGTACAAAACTCAACTCAAAGTGGATCAAGGACCTAGAAATCAGACCAGAGACTCTGCACCTAATAGAATAGAAAATAGGTCCAAATCTTCATCATGTTGGCCTAGGACCAGATTTCCTTAACATGACTCCCAAAGCACAAGAAATAAAAGCACGAATCAATGATTGGGATAGAGTCAAACTAAAAAGCTTTTTCTCAGCAAAGGAAACAATCAGCAATGTGAAGAGAGAGCCTTCAGAGTGGGAGAAAATCTTTGCTACACATGCTTCAGATAGAGCACTAATCTCGAGAATCTAAAAAGTACTCAAAAATCTTTACACCAAGAACACTAATAACCCAATCAACAAATGGGCCAAGGAAATGAACAGACACTTTACAGTGGAAGATCTACAAGCAATCAACAGATTTATGAAAAAATGTTCAACATCACTCGTTATAAGAGAAATGCAAATCAAAACCACCTTAAGATTTCATCTTACCCCAACTAGAATGTCTTTTATTAAGAACACAGGCAACAACAGATGTTGGCGAGGATATGGGTGAAAGGGTATACTCATACATTGCTGGTGGGAGTGCAAGTTGGTGCAGCCACTCTGGAAAGCAGTGTGGAGATTCCTTAGAAAACCACCATTTGACCCTGCTATCCCACTCCTTGGCCTATACTCAAAAGACTTAAAATCAGATTGCTACAGTGATGCAGCCACATCAATGTTCATAGCTGCTCAATTCACAATAGCTAGATTATGGAATCAACCTAGATGCCCTTCAGTAGATGAATGGATAAAGAAACTGTGGTATATATACACAATGGAATATTACTCAGCCATAAAGAAGAATAAAATTATGGCATTTGTAGGTAAATGGATGATGTTGGAGACTGTTATGCTAAGTGAGATCAGCCAATCCCAAAAATCCAAAGGTCGAATGGTCTCTCTGATAAATGAATGATGATGCATAATGCGGGGGAAAAGCGTGGCAAGAATGGAGGAAGGATAGATAGCATAGAGGGAAGGGAGGGGTGGGGGCGGGGTGGAGGGTAAAAATAATAACAGAATGTGTGACAGATACCATTGCCCTGTGTACATGCATGAATGCACAGATGGTGTGACTCTACTTTGTGTACAACCAGTGAAACAATAGCTGTACTCCATTTGTGTTCAATGAATCAATAAGTAAATTAAAAAAATAAAAAATTTTAAAAAAATTTAAAAAATTTAAAAAAAATTTAAAAAAAAGATTCAAGGGATAGTGCCATTTTAAAAATTTCCTAATCCTTGTTTTGTGACCTAAATATGGTCTTGTTTGGAGAAGTTTCCATGAACTGCTGAGAAGAATGTGTTCAGTTATTGGATAAAATATTCTATAGGTAGCTAGGTCCATTCGATTTATAGTATTTTTGGGTAAGAAGTGTCTTTATTGATTTTATATTTTATGCATGGATGATCTGTATATTGGCAAGAGGGATGTGTTGAAATTACCCAGTATTGTACTGGATTCTAGCTGGGATTAATGTTAAACAGTGTTTTATGTAATAAGGTGAACCAATGATTGGGGCAAAAATATTTTCTATCACTATATCTTCTTGTGTAAGGGGAATATTCCCTTTACCAGTATGTTGTGACCTTCCTTTTAGACATTATTATTATGATGTATCTTGAAGAAATTATTTTCTAAATCTTGACTACTTGGGGTTCTATATGAATCTTCTATGTGGATGTCAATCTCATTCCTAAGGTTTGGAATTTTTCTGCTATTATTTCACTGAAATGGTTCCTAATGCCATTACCCTGAATTTCCATGTCTTCTTCAATTCCAGTGTCTCTTGTGTTTCATGTCTTAGTGTTGTCCCAGAATGCTTGTAAATTCTGATCATGGTGTTTTGCTTTTTCTTTACTGTTTACTAAGTATTCAAGTTCATATGCCCTATATTCAAGGCCTACAGTTGTTTTCTACATAACCTAATCTGTTAGTGATATTTTGAAGTGAATTTTTAAATTTTATTTTGTCCTTCATTTCCATGCATTCTGACTGGTTTCTTTTAAGAATCTCTCTCTTTATTGAAATGGTCTTTCACTTCCTGTATTTGCTCTCTCAGTTCTTTTCTTAGGTCCTCTTTTAGCATTTTAATCAAATTTTTTGTAGTCTTTCTCTAGAATTTCATCCCCTTCAATATCTCTTCCTTTGTCAGTGACTTAGAAATTGGAGAATGGTGAAGACTTGTTTGTCTGTTTTCTCATGTTTTCAGAAGTCTGTGACTTGTAAGTCTGTTGAGATGGATTCCTATTTGTCTTTTATGAGGAGGTCCATTTGTCCTGTGCTATCAGTATATCATAGCTTGAACACATAGGCTCAGTGTAATCCAAGTGTTATTTTCAATTTCCAATGCATTTTTATTGATTATTTTTAGTTATACATAACAGTAGAATCTATTTTGACATACTTACAAAAACATGGAATATATCTTATTCTAATCCAGACCGTAGCACCTCTCCATCTCTTCCCTCTCCTTACCCCCTGCTCTCTTTCCTATATTGATCATTCCACAATTTACCCATAATTTACTAAAATTAATTTCTTGTAGATGTCCATAATGGTGAGATTCACCATGGTATTTTCACATATGTATATATGAAAGTTATGTCATAATCATTCCATTGTAGTTCCTTTCCTTATCCCCCAACCCTTCCCTTCATTCCCCTTTGTCTACTTCACTGAACTTCTATTCTCCCATCCTCCCTTGTTGTCGGTTATCAGATAAGACATTCAACCTTTGGTTTCTTGGGATTTGCTTATTTCACTTAGCATGATAATCTCCACACCCATCCATTTACCAGCAAATTTCATAAAGTCATTCTTCTTTATGGTTGAGCAACACGCCACTGTGTACATACACCATATTTTCTTTATCCATTCATCTGTTGAAAGGCACCTAGATTGGTTCCATGGTTTAGCTATATTGTGAATTGTGCTGCTATAAACTTTGACATGGCTGTGTCACTGTAATATGCTGATTTTAAATCCTTTGGATATATATGGAGGAATGGGATACCTGGGTCAAATGGTGGTTCCATTTTTAGGACACTCTATACTGCTCTCTAGAGTGGTTGCACCAGTTTGCAGTCCCACCAACAATGTATGACTGTGCCCTTTCTCCCACATCCTCACCAACATGTGTTCTTACTTGTATTCTTGATAATTGCCATTCTGACTGGAGTGAGATGAACTCTCAGTGTAGTTTTAATTTGCATTTCTCTAATTGCTAGAAATATTGAACATTTTTTCATATATTTGTTGACTGTTCATATTTCTTCTTTTGTTAATGGTCTGCTCAGTTCCTTTGCCAACTAATTGATTGGGTTATTTATTTTTTGTGGTGTTTTTTGAGTTCCTTGTATATCCTGGAGATAAAAACCCTATCTGAAGCACAGGTGGAAAAGATTTTCTCCCAATGTGTACGCTCTCTGGTCACACCTTTGATTGTTTCCTTTGCTATGAAGAAGCTTTTTAATTTGATGCCACCCCATTTGTTGATTTTTTATTTTACTTCTTGTGCTTTAGGAGTCTTGTTAAGGAAGTCAGTTCCTGAGCCCATATGTTGGAGTGTTGGGCCCACATTACCTTCTAGCAAGCATGGGGTTTCTGATCTAATTCCTGATTCTTTGATCCTCTTTGTTTTGTGCAGGGTGAGTGATATGGGTTCAATTTCATTCTACTACATACATATTTCCAGTTTTCCCAGCACCATTTTCTGAAGAGACTATCTTTTCTCCAATGTATGTTTTTGATACCTTTGTCTATTATCAGATAACTATTTTTGTGGATTTGTTTCTGTGTCTCCTATTCTACTCTATTGGATTTCTTGCCTGTTTTGCTGCCAATATCATGCTGGTTTTGTTACTATATAGCTCTGTAGTATAATTTAAGATCTTATCTCACTAAGCATTTCTTTGTCTATTCTGGGCCTCTTATTTTTCCATATGAATCTCATGACTATTTTTTCTATTTATATGAAGAATGTCATTGGTATTTCAATGGGAATTTAATTGAATCTGTATAGTGTTTTTGGTAGTATGGCCATTTTTACAATATTTCTGCCTATCTAAGAACATGGAAGGATTTCATCTTCTAAGGCCTTATTCAATTACTTTCTTTAGTGTTCTGTGGTTTTCATTGTAGAGGTCCTTAACCTCTTTTATTAGATTGATTCCTAAGTTGTCTTTTTTTAGTCTATTGTAAATGGAATAGATTTCCTAATTTTTCTTCCAACTGATTCATCATTGGAGTATAGGAATATGATTGATTTATGGGTGTTAATTTTGTATCCTGCTACTTTGCTGAATTCATTTATGAGTTCTGGAAGTTTTATGGTGGAGTTTTTTGAGTCTTCTAAACATTTTAGAAACATCTAAATATGGTGTCATTGGCAAAAAGATAATTGGAGTTCTTCTTTTCCCATTTGTATTCCTTTAATTTCCTTCTCTTTTCCTAATTGCTCTGGCTAGAATTTCAAGGACTATGTTGAGTAGAAATAGTAAAAGTGGGCACCCATGTCTTGTTCCTATTTTTAGAGGGACTACTTTCAGTCTTCTTCCATTCAGAATGATGTTGGCCTTGGGTTTATCATACATAGTTTTTACCATGTTTAGGTATGTTCATGTTCATTCTATCCCTAGTTTTTCTAGTGTATTAAATATGAATGGACGGTGCATTTTTTTCAAATGCTTTTTCTGCATCTATTGAGATAATCATGTGATCTTTAAGTCTGTTTATGTAGTGAATAATATTTATTGATTTCTATATGTTGAAATACCCTTGCAACCCTGTAATGAAACCAACTTGATCATGGTGCACTATCTTTTTAATGTTTTTCTATGCAATTGGGCAGTATTTTAGTAAGAATTTTGGTATCAGTGTTCAACAAGTGTATGAGTCTGACATATTCTTTCCTTGATGCATTTTTGTCTGGTTGGTTTAGAAGAGTTCCCTCCTTTCCTATTTCATGGAATAATTTGGTGAGGATTGGTATTAGTTCTTCTTTAAAGTCTGGTAGAACTAGGCTGAGAATCCATCCAGTCCTGGGCTTTTCTTTGTTGGTAGACTTTTGATAGCATTTTAAATTTCATTACTTAAAATTGATTTGTTTAAATTTTCTGTGTCCTCCTGGTTCAGCTTGGGTAGGTCATATGTCACCAGGAATCTGTCAATATCTTCAAGATTTTCTAGCTTATTTGAATATAAATTTTCAAAGTAGTTTCTGATAATCCTCTGTAATTCAGTAGTGTCTGTGGTGATATTTCCTTTTTCATCATAGATTTTAATAACCTGAGTTTTTCCCTCTTTTGATTAGCATGGGTAAGAATTTATCAAATTTTTTTATTCTTTCAAAAAAACATTTTTTTGCTTCAATGATCTTTTGAATTTTTTTAATCTCAATTTCTTTGATTTTGGCTCTTATTTTAATTACTTCCTCTCTCCTACTGATTTTGGTGTTGATTTGTTCTTCTTTTTCTAGGGCCTTGAAGTGTATTGTTAGATTATGTATTTCGCATGTTTCTATTCTTTTAATGCATGAGGTCAATGCTATGAACTTTCCTCTTAGAACTGTCTTCATAGCATTCCAGACATTTTCATATATTGTATCACTATTCTAACTTATCTTTGAGTATTTTTTATTTTATCCCTGATTTCGTTGGCTGTCCATTCATCATTCAAAAGTATATTATTTAGTCTCCAGGTGTTAGAGTCATTTCTATATTTTATCTTCTCCTCGATTTCTAATTACATTCCCTTATGATCTCATAGAATGCAAGGTATTATCTCTATTTTTTGTATTTCCTAAGATCTGCTTTGTGGCCTAAAATATTTTAGAAAATATTCAATGTGCTGCTGAAAAGAAAATAGTTTCAGTCATTGGTGGATGAAATATTCTACATATGTCTGTTAAGTCTAAATTATTAATTGTACTTTTTATTTTTTTATTAAAGTTCTTTTTTCTTTTTTTAATTTATTCAATTTTGATTCATTGAACACAAATGGAGTATAGCTATTGTTTCTCTGGTTGTACACAAAGTAGAGTCACACCATCTGTGCATTCATACATGTACACAGGGCAATGACGTCTGCCTCATTCTGTTATTATTCTTACCCCCCCACCCCCACCCCACCCCTCCCTTCCCTCAATGCTATCTATCCTTCTTCCATTCTTGCCACCCTTCCACCCTGCATTATGCATCATCATTCACTTATCATTCGTCCTTTGGATTTGGGGGATTGGCTAATCTCACTTAGCATAACAGTCTCCAATATCATCCATTTACCTGCAAATGCCATGGTTTTATTCTTCTTTATGGCTGAGTAATATTCCATTGTGTATATGTATCACAGTTCTTTATCCATTTATCTATTGAAGGGCATCTAGGTTGGTTCCACAATCTAGCTATTGTGAATTGAGCAGCTATGAACATTGATGTGGTTGCATCACTGTAGTAATCTGATTTTAAGTCCTTTGAGTATAGGCCAAGGAGTGGGATAGCAGGGTCAAATGGTGGATCCATTCCAAGTTTTCTAAGGAATCTCCACACTGCTTTCCAGAGTGGCTGCACCAACTTGCACTCCCACCAGCAATGTATGAGTGTACCCTTTTCCCCACATCCTCGCCAACACCTATTGTTGACTGTATTCTTAATAAAAGACATTCTAATTGGGATAAGATGAAATTTTAAAGTGGTTTTGATTTGCATTTCTCTTATAACTAGGGATGTTGAGCATTTTTTCATAAATCTGTTGATTGCTTGTTTTGTAGCTTCTTTATTTAGTTTTTGTTTGGATGATTTATAGTGATAAGAGTGGTGTGTCAAAGTCACCCAGTATTTTTGTGTTGTTGTCTATTTGACTCTTAATATTGAGAAGGGTTTTATTGATGTGCATATATGCTCCATTGCTAGGGGCATAAATATTTACAATCATTATTTCTTGTTGCTGTATGATTCCTTTAAGCAGTATGAAATCACCTTCTTTGTCTCTTCTGATTAATTTTGGCTTGAAGTCCACTTCATCTGACATAAGAATAGTAACCTCTGCTTGTTTCCCATATCCATGTGAATGGTTTATTTTTTCACATCCTTTTACTTTCAGTCTGTGGATGGCTTTGCTTATGAGGAGATTCTCTTGGAGACAGCATATTGTTGGGTCTTACTTCTGAATCCAATCTGCCAGCCTGTGTCTTTTGATCGAAGAGTTTATACCAATTACATCCAATGTTATTACTGAGCAATGATTTTTATTTCCTGTCATTTTGATTATTTCTGGTTTTTAATTTGAACTCAATTCTCCTTTGACTGTTCTTCTATTATAGCTTCTCCCTCTGCTGGTTTTCACTTTTATTTTTCATTTCATCTTCATGAAATATTTTATTGAGTATGTTTTGTAGTTCAGGCTTTCTAATTGTGAATTCTTTTTGCTTTTTTTTAATCATGGAATGTTTTTATTTCATCCTCAAAACTGATGTTTAATTTTGCTGGATATAGTATTCTTGGTTGGCATCCATTTTCTTTCAGAGTTTGGTATACATGATTCCAAGACCTCCTAGCTTTTAGCGTCTAGGTTGAGATATCAGTTGCAATCTGGATGGGTTTACCTCTAAATGTGACCAGCCATTTTTCTCTAGTCACTTTTAAAATTCTCTATTCTTATTCTGTATGTTAGTCACTTTCATAATAATGTGCGTTGGTGTGGATCTGCTGTAATTTTGTATATTTGGAGTCCTATATGCTTCTTGTATTTCAATTTCCATTTCATTCTTAAGGTCTGGACTTTTTCTGATATTTCATTAAGAAAATTTTGCATTGCTTTAGTTTGTATTTCAGAGCCTTCATCTATCCTGATGAATCTTAAATTTGACATTTTAATGTTATCCCGTATTTCTCGAATACTTTGTTCATGGTCTCGTAACATCTTTTCTCTGTGGTCAACTTTATTTTCAAGATTATGTCCTTTGTCTTCTATGCCTGAAAATCTGTCTTCCAAGTGGTCTAATCCACTGATGATGCTTTTCATTAAATTAGTATTTTGGTTTATTGATTCCTTCATTTCAAGGATTTCCAACTGATTCTTTTTCAGAATCTCTATTTCTTTATTGAGGTGATCTTGCCCTTCTGAATTTTCTCTCTGATTTCACTTCTTACATCACCTTTTACCTCACAGAACACTTTATGAATTTTCTTAATTCCTTCTTTGACATTTCCTCCACTGTGGTGTCAATGGAGTCTCTTTCTGAAGCATTTTGGGTTGTTTGGAATTTTTGTTCCCTTGCTTTTTCTTATTGTTTGTGTGTCTATCCATCTATCAGTTTGATTGTGAAGCAGCAATTTCTACCTCATCAACTTTAATGTCCATGTAGCTTTCCAGTACCTTGCAGATTAGGATGAGACAACTCCAACAACTTATTCAAATAATATACAGCATTAAACTAAATACTTGAGCTGGGCGTGGTGGCGCACGCCTGTAATCCAAGCGACTTGGGAGGCTGAGTCAGGAGGATCTTGAGTTCAAAGCCAGCCTCAGCAACTTAGTGAGGCCCTTAGCAACTCAGTGAGACCCTATCTCTAAATAAAATACAAAATAGGGCTGGGGATGTGGCTCAGTGGCCGAGTGTCCCTGAGTTCAATCCCTGGTTCCAAAAAAAAAAAAAAAAAAAAACTAAATACTTGGTTACTACTATGACACCTACAATGTTAATTGGAACAATAAACAGAAATGGTAGGTTCAGCAATTGTCATCAGTCAAAACAGTTAAGTAATGATGTATCGTATCTGGTGTTAAATCAAAGAACAGGTATCAACTATGGCATCCACAGCAGTAATAATTGCAACAACATTAATGGTGGGGGCAGGTATTATATAAACCAATTAGTACTAAAAGATGGCAAGAATAGAGTTAATTTAGAGGAAAGAAAATGTGATAGGTGGGTAAAAAAGTCTACAATTTCAAAAGGTAAACAGAGAATTCAGAAGAGATGTAAGATGTGATGGTTATGAGGAAGGAGGAAAAAAAATAGAAGTAAAAAAATTAAAGGAAGTGTGAAAGACAGAACAATAGAATTTGACTATTAGCAAAAGAAAAGAGAGAAAGAAAAACAAACAAATGAAAAACAATACAAAATAAAACCAAAATGTACTAGTCAAAAACCCTAACTCTAAAGAGACAGAAGAAGGAACACGCCTGTAATCCCAGCACTTGGGAGGCAGAGGCAGGAGGATCGCGAGTTCAAAGTCAGCCTCAGCAACTTAGCGAGGCCCTAAGCAACTCAGTGAGACCCTGTCTCTAAATAAAATACAAAAAAGGATTGGGGATGTGGCTCAGTGGTGGAGTGCCCCTGAGTTCAATCCCCAGTACCAAAAAAAAAAAAAAAATGCTACAAATGAGAAAAAAGAAACAAATATGTATATGTATATGTATATATGCCCATGAGTCATTCAACACATGCACACAAACAAATGAAAGAGAGAGAGAGAGAATTTTAAAGGACAGAAAAAAAGGAGATTCTTGATGAAAAATTGAAATTGTTTTCCCTTAGATGGTCTAAATAGTCAATGAGAATATATGTTCACTGTCTATGCCCAACTTTCTTTCTCTTTCTTTCTGAGGTGTGTAGTGAGCACACAAGTAGGGGTTGAGGGTTTTTAAACCCTTCTTCTTTTTGTGTTGCTTACCAAGTTGCCAGTTGGAGTTGGAAAATTCTCTGCTTCCCTTCCTAGCAGTATGAGGGAGGAAGGGATGGGAAATACAGTCAGCTAGAGTTTTGTCTGCACTGACCAGTTCAATGCACTCCCAATGTAGGGGCCACTGCAGAGTTCTGTGAGATGAGTTTCCACAGGTGGAGTTCCTATAGGCAAGGCTTAGGTCTAGTCAGGCCCCAGGGACTTTGCTGAGTGGTGACTGCCCTGGAGAAATTGATCAATGCACCTCTAGGGTCCATCAGTTACCAGTCTCCAAGGCTGACTATACCCTAGGAGTCTTCCTAGTGGTACACTCATGGGGCAGGGGAGCAAATTCTTCAGGCCCTCTGCTGCCCAAGGATGCAGCCTATCCAGGCTTTCTGGGCTTAGTCCCTGAGCATAGTCACACCCAAATGTTCAAAATCCCAATCAGCTTCAACTGGTTCTGCAAGCCACCAGACTCAAAAGGGGGAGAGAGCTGGGCTCTCCTTCCCCCCTCTGTCTTCCATTCCTCTGAGTAAAATACTTTCTATGCCTGTTTGCTCACACTTTGCTAGGCACAGCCCAGGTGATGCAGCATATGCCAATCAGAACTGTGTACCCATTCCAGCTCAGATCTCCCGTTCCTGTAGCAGTCACTGCAGTGCATTGGCCTCAAGATGGCTCTTGACTTGGCTCTCTGCAAAGAGTTGGGAAACACCAGGCATCGTTCATGCACAAGTGTACAGTCTGTGGCTCAGCCAAGGGCAGGCTGCCCCTGCAATCTCAGATATTCCACACGAAATCTGTTTGTTGTATTTCCCTCCCTCTGTGCTGTGGCAGCACGGCTACTGCTACCAGCGTGGCTCCAGTATAGTCTTTTCTGTTTAATGTACCCAGATTTCTAAGTCTTTAAGGCACTCTGACTTTCCAATATTGTCCTCTTTCATCCATCTCTCAGAGAAGCAGTATTCCTGCTACTTGAATCCTGGGTCACGGAGGGACAAGAAATACTGCCTTTCTCTAACCCACCATCTTGCTTCTTCCGCCAATGCGTTTTTGAAGGGAGAGTGCCACAGGTAATAGTGGTAGTTTACAAGTAAATCACATTACAACATATATAATAAATGTAATTACTGAAGATCTCTATAATTCTATTAACCCAATAGAAATGTGGATGAGGAGTAATATAGACTGAAAAGGTCATATACTAATAATTATATACTAAATTGAATTTGAAAATGGAATAAAAAATAAAGAAAATAGGGGAAATGAAAGAAAAGGAAGAATGGAAGGAAGAAGGTGGGGTAGGGAGGGAAGACAGGCTAACTAGGTGGCTGCGGAATATGTGGTTGATATGGAGTAGTTGGATATAGGAAAGACAAGTTATTAGTTAATATCAGTCAGTTGATATGCTAATTATTCAGAGGTTCAGAGTAATTTTTGCAGCAGTTTTTGAAATAGATTCTTTTGTATCTGGTGTTTCAACTTTTAGAAATTGCCAGCTATAAGGAAGAGGTTAAAATATAAATCTCGGGGGGGCCCAAGTCCTTCTGATCGAGGCCCAAAAACAAAAAATAAAATAAAATAAAATAAAATAAAATAAAATAAAAATCTCTTTGGATTTTAGCTCTGCCCCAAACCAGCCAAACTTGTTAGGTAAGTTTGTATGCAATATTTAATGCCCTCATTGCTTGATCACCTCTTCTGGAAAAAGGGTGGGAAAAGCTGCTTTTCTCCTTCAGAATGGCTTTTTTGTTGTGTCCTGGGGAAAGAGTAGAGTCCATCACAGCAATTGACAGGCTCCTTCATCTGCTTTCTCTGTAGACTGAGCTGACTTGAATTGCACCTCTTGTTCAGAGAGTCCCTATCTGTGTGCTAAACATTCCCTCCAATCTCCTCAGACCCAGATACCTCCCACACCCCAGCTACACTTTTTATCTCAGACCAGTCTATCAAATTCCAAAGGAAGTGCCCTTTATTCTTCCCTCTTCTGCAGAGCCCCAGTAGGGTCAAAGTCTCCTATGCTGAGAATAGGGCTAAATTTGAAAAATATTACCTAAGTGGCTGCTTGGTCTTGGGGATTCAAAGAGCAAGTATACCAAGTAGAAGGAAGGAAGAAGGAAGGAAGAGAAGCAGAAGAAAGAAAAAAGTGATTAGTGAAAAAACAGTGGTAAACTGCAGGAGTTCTAAGTCTGCTCAATAAGTCCCTTCAAGTTATCAATATTTCCCCAGCTCAGATCACCTCTGCTAACTGTTGGGGATTACCATTTCTCTCTCCAGCCAGGGACTCTAGGCTTTCTCCCTGGCAAGCACAACCCAACTGTTCTGAGTTTATTATCTGTTCCAATTGTGGATTTGTTGACTATTTTGTTAAGCTTGGTAGAAACTTATCTTTTTTCTTAAAGGAGTGCTTTCCCTCTGCCACTGAGCCATAGCATTCCCAACACTGCTGTCTATTTTCTTTTTCTATTATAGGAATCAATGTCTTTGTTTTCTTCTGAATACTAGCTCACTGAGTTACCACCCTGCTCCCCACCCACTGTTTCCCTACCTCAGTTTGCCAGCTGCAGAATTGCTGATTTAATTCACTCTTGGAGAGCTGCTGTAGCACTGTGGATTCCTCTTAGCCATCATCTTGGAATCCATATTTATCTTTTTGTCTGGAAAGTAAATCAATAGTTGTTCACTGTAAGAGAAATGTAGAAATTTTATGAAGGTCATGGAAGAAAACAAAATCATTCATAACCCCACCAGAGAAATAAACACTGTTAATATGTTGGTGAAAATCACTCCTGTACCTTACTATGCATTTTTAAGCTTCATAAGTTAGAATCACGGTACATATATTGCCTTTATGATCTCATTTTAGTCATTCAATGTCTTTCTGTGCCTGATTTTCAATGGCTGTGTAATAGTCCATGAAATAGATAAATTAGATAGCCAATCCCAATTTGTTGAACATTTGGATTGTTTCCTTGTATTGTTGCTATGTAACACTTTAAGAAATATTCCAGTACCTATATCTTTGGGAATATCTTAAGGGTTATGGAAAATAATATTCCTAAAAGACAGCTCCTCGAGAAAAACAGAGGGACAGTGTGGCTCAGGAGGAAACAATGGATCCCAGAGTAAGAACAATGAGTTCCAACCTTTTTACAACTACCCTCCTTAATTAAAGTTTTAACATGTACAACTAGCCCCTGTTGGTCAGGGCTGCACGTACATGGCTTCCAATGATGACATCATTGTGCCCTATAAAACCAAAATCCCCCCTGTAACTGAGGGCCATTTTCCGCATCCAGAAAATGGGTCCTCAGGGCACCTGAATCCGCAAAGGAATAAAGGCTTCTCTGAATCCATTGAGGTCTGCTTCCCATTCTTTTGCACTTAAAATATCCATGATTATTTCTCTAGGATAAATTCTTAGAAGGGAAATTTCTGTACAAATGGCATGCTCTTTTCAAAAGGGTTTTTAGAACCTATCAAAATTGCAACTAAATGACTATTCCTATGTATTTTTTAAGTGACTGACTTCCCACATAGTAAATTACAACATTTTAGCTTCCAATCTGCATCTCCCTATCTTTTATGTCTGAAGGAAGTGTAAAAATCTTGTGTCAAGAACATGTCTGTTTTTAATTTGAGAAACATGTATCCACAACCATATGCATGAAAGCAAAGTGTTCAGTAAAAGTACCAAATATTTGTACACCTAACCCTGAGATGCTCCTTATATCCAGTAACTTCTAGAAGGCAGGCTTACTGCTGTATCTGTACAGGGCATAGTTGTACCTCTGTATCCTTAGGGACTTGGTTCCAGAACTACCCTATGGATACTCAAATCCACACATATTCAAACCCCTTATGTAAAATGGTGTCGTATTTGCATATAACCTATATGCATCTTCTCATATAATTTAAATCACCTCCAGATTACTTATAATACCTGATACAATGCAAATGCTATGTAAATAGTTGTTATGCTATGATATTTAGGGAATAATGACAGAGAAAAAAGCTGTACATGTTAAGTACAAACAATTTTTTTCAAATAGTTTTGATCTGCATTTGATTGAATCTGATGATGCAGAAACTAGGTACAGAGGGCCAACTATATAGTAGCTGCTATACAGCAGAAACTCAAAAACCATTTCCTGAATGGATGGGCATGTGATAAGGATTGCATCAATTTATATTCCAACCAACAAGAAAAGGAACTTAAATTTCATAACATTAGTCAGCTATCTTTTAGGCAAAAAAATCTATATATTCCATAAATGTTCAGTTGTTTAATAAAATCTATTTTAATACTTAAGTAGATAAAACTATCTAAAGGATTCACTTGGTCTTACCAACACTAAAAACATGTGATGTCTATTTATGCACATTATATGCAAGTATCACCCTACAGCAGCCCTGTGCAATAGAAATAAGTTTCAAGCCACATATATAATTTTAAATCTCTGATAACTACATTAAAAATAAAAATAATCAAGTGAATTTATTTTTTTCTTTTCCTTTTTTTTCTAGGGATTGACCATACCCAGTCCTTTTTAATTTTTGTTTTTTTAAATTTTGAAACAGGGTCTTGTTAAGTTGCTTAGGGCCTCACTAAGGTGCTGAGGCTGGTCTTGAACTCACAATCCTCCTGCCTCAGCCTCCCAAGTCATTGGAATTATAGGCGTGCACCACCACACCTGGCTGAAATTACTTTTAATAAATTACTACACTTTATTTAATCCAGTATACCTTAAATATTATCACTTCAATGTGTATTAAATATAAAATCATCAATATTTTATATTTTTATACCAACTCTTCACAATCCAATGCATTTTACACTTACAACACATTGCAACTCAGATACAAGTTTCATCAGAAATACTTTGACCTGTGTTTATATGTTATCATTTACTTTTGTTCCATACTCAAAGTGTTTCAAATATCTTTCAAAGTTTTCCAATACTGAATCAAGTAACAGTTTTAAAGTTTTAAATTACATTTCTTAGTCACACTAGTCACATTTCAAATGTTGAACAGCCACAGCTGGCTACTGCCTACTATATTGGACAACACTGCTGAGATCAGCCATTTAAGCAAGTGTCTTTTGTATGGATCATTAGCATTTAGCAAGTTGTCACATAAGTTAAAGTTTATCGTCCCTGTTTTCAGATGAGGACATGGAGGCTCTGAGAAACTGCCATTCATATGAGATCACATGGCTGGAATTAGTTCAGACTTTAATCATTTATACTCCAGAGCTGAATCTTTCCTCTTGGTTCCACTCAAAGAATAGCAAAATGGAACATCTGAATTAGGTGTGCAAATATCTGGGACTTTCCTAGACACTTTGCTTTCATGGCATATGGTTATGGCTACCATATTGCTCAAATTAAAAACAGACACATGTTCTTGACAAAAGATTTTTGCACTTCTTTCGGGCATAAAAGACAGTGAGAGACATAGTTTGGAAACCAAATGTTGGAATTTGAGGACATTTTTATAGTTTATAGCAGTGGTTTCCAACTTTTTTTAAGTGGCAGAATCATTTTGTCCATGAGATATTAGATAGAATCCCACTATGTAAAATCAATAAAAGTGAAGCTGCTCTAATAAATCATAGGTAAGAACTCCTGGAGTATTACCAGTCAATACCTCCCTCCATTATACCCTCTCCTCCCCATGGCAGCCCCTGAAGTAATACTCCAGAACTCCACAAAATCATGAAAGAGAAGTAAATAACCACCGTTTAGAAAAGATTTCTATTTTCAGAAAATGGAGTTGACATATTTTCTCTAATTCACTAAGTACAGCTAAAAATATAAGAAGACTCAGAAAGGTGGAAAGAAGGCAGCAGATGAGCTAGGAACCTTAGGACCTTAGAACAACATGGTGGTAAATTCTTGTTTTTAATGTTTCAATTTGTTGGGTATTTTGCTATTGCCTCAAATATTCCAGACTGGATGCTGCAGAAACCAATACACTGGAAACTCTAATAGATGCAGACAAAAGAAGCCCTAATAAAACCTACTCTTTCTAGTCAAAGGACCAGCAAAGAGACAGCTTCTGAAGACAGAAAACTTTAATATAATTACCCCTCTGGAGTAACCAACCAGCATAGAGAATTCTGCAGCTTCCATTGCCACTTTCAACAAAGACTGAGTGGGAACCTATACTTCCACATTCTCTAGGCTGTGACAAAGGAAAGTAAGGCCTACTACCCCTCCAGGTGTTGTGAGAAAAGACCACAGTGAGAAGACAGGACTTTCAACTCCTGACGTCATTGGAAACCACGTGGGGAATATGGACTTCTACTCTTACCTGGCAACAAGGAAGCATCCCTCCCCCTCACCATTGAGGTAGTGTAAGACTAGGCCTATTGGAGATTCAGGACTTTTACCACCACCCAGTGGTAATGCGACCTTCCATCCATGGTGTTAGTGGGAGGCAGTAAAAAGGTACTCTTGATCCTCACAGCTAGAGTGGTATTGTGGTATTAGTAGAGGCCTACTGAACTCCAACCTCAACCTAGCACTAATGAGAAGTCCCTCCCCACTCCCCAGGTAGAAATGGAGGCCAATAGAGAACTTGGATTTCTACCCCTACCTGGCAGTAAGGAACTAGCAACCCCCTTCTTCCTGTCTGAGTAATGTCAAAAGACCATTAAAACAGAACATTTAAGTAAAATCCAGCATAATATTACATAATACAAATCATGTTCACATTTCAACCAAAACTCACTCATGTTACAAAAAACCAGAAAAATCTCGACTTAAAGAAGGAAGATAATAGGCCGGGCGTGGTGGCGCACGCCTGTAATTCAAGGGACTCGGGAGCTGAGGCAGGAGGATCTCGAGTTCAAAGCCAGCCTCAGCAACTTAGCGAGGCCCTTAGCAACTCAGTGAGACCCTGTCTCTAAATAAAATACAAAATAGGGCTGCGGATGTGGCTCAGTGGCCGAGTGTCCTTGAGTTCAATCCCCGGTTCCAAAAAGAAAAAGAAAAGAAAAAGAAGGAAGATAATAAATAGACACCATCACTGAGATTACATAGATAAAAAAATTATCTGACAAGGATTTACAGCAGCTATATTAAAAAAAAAAAAAAAGATTCAACCAGCAATTACAAGCACACTTAAAATGAAAAAAAATCAAATAAAAAATATAAAGAAAAAGCGATGAAAATTTTAGAATTGAAAAAATACACTAAACAAAAAAAAATATTCAGTTGAAGCATTTGCGAGCAGAACATATAGAGAATCAGTGAACTTGAAGATAAAACAGTAGAAATCACCCAGTGTGAACAACAGAGAAAACCAACTAAAAAATAAAAAGAACAGAACCACAGGGACCAATGGGACCATAACAACTGTGTTATGTCAGAGTTACAAGATGAGAGGAGAACAGAATCAGGCTTAAAAAGTATTTGAAGAAATAATGGCTAAAATTTTTCAAAATTTGGCAAAAGACATAAACAAGTTTAAGAAAGTAAACTAACCCCAAATGGGATAAACTTAAGGAATTTCACACAAAGATATAGCAAAATTCTGAAAATTAAAGACAAAGTAAAAATCTTGAAAGTGTCACACACAAGAAAATCTCAATTGCTGAAGAAAGAACAACTTTCAACCCAGATTTCTCCCTCTCTCTCTCTCTCTCTTTCTCTCTCTCTCTCTCTCTCTCTCTATATATATATATATATATATATATATTATATATATATATATTTTTTTTTTTTTTTTGGTGGTGGTGGTGGTGCTGGAGACTGAACACAGGGCCTCACACACAGGGCAAGCAATCTACTGCTGAGCTACATTTTCACTCCTTTTTATTTTATTTTGATAGGCTTTTGCTGAGTTGCTCAGGCTGGCCTTGAACTTGCACTCCTCCTGCCTCAGTCTCCTGAGTTGCTGAAATTACAGACATGCTCCATGGCACCTGGCTAACCCAGAATTTTTTATACAGTGAAAACAGCCTTTGCAGATGAAGGGGAAAATAAAGACATTCTTAGATGCATGCAAAATAGGAAAATTTGTCACCAGCAGTCCTAGGATAACAGGGCTAAAGAAATTCTCTAAACAAAAAGGAAAGGGTATGAGAAGGAAATCTTGGAACATCAGAGAAGGACAAAGAATAATGGAAACAACATAAAATATGGGAAAATAAAATAGATCTTCCTTCTCTTCTTGAGTTTTCTAAATTACATTTGACAATTAAGCAAAAATTCTAACACTGACTACTGTAGTTCTCAATGCATGTGGGGGAAATATTTAAGACAATTATATTACAAATAATGGAGGGTAAAGGGAGCTTTCTACACTTCACTTGGACTGGCAAAATGTTGATTCCGGTAGATTGTAATAAGTTATGTTTATACAATGTAGTAATTAGAACAACTATTTTAAAAGTTATTCAAAGAAGGATACTCAACAACATGATAAACTGAATAAACAGCTGGGCACGGTGGCGCATGCCTGTAATCCCAGCACTTGGGAGGCTGAGGCAGGAGGATCGCGAGTTCAAAGCCAGCCTCAGCAGTTTAGCGAGGCCCTAAGCAACTCAGTGAGACCCTGTCTCTAAATAAAATACAAAATAGGGCTGGGGAGTGGCTCAGTGGTGGAGTGCCCCTGGGTTCAATCCCCAGTATCAAAAAAAAACTGAATAAACACAAATAAATTACAAAAAATAAATCAAAATAGAATTCTAAAGAAGTTCTAGTAACCCACAAGAATGCAAGGGAAAAACAGAACAAACAGAAAGCAAAAAATAAAGTGGTACACTAAAGCACTAGCATACCAATTATTAGACTATAAGATCTAAATACACCAAATAAGAGAATGGCAATGATTTTTTTTTAAATGACGGGGCTGGGAATGTAGCTCAGTGGTTGAGTGCTTACTAAGCATTCACAAGGCTGATATTGCCAGTTATCAGTGACGAGTTCTGCTTCCTCAAATGTCGAAGTTTGAACATTAGAGAAGCAGTCTGCCAAGGCAAGCACAGAAAACCATAGCTTGTATCCTGGTATCCTAAGAAGTGAGAGGAATCTGCCTCTTCTATACATTTTCGGTTTTCTTTGTTCTCCTGCTCTCTTCCCCTTATCTATCTCCTTCCTAGGAGATACTGGTGAGCTGGAAGGGCCAAGGTGGAATGGTAGGGCAGGAAGGGAGCAGCAGCCCAACGGGGCATTAATTAGAAGCTCCCCATCTGCTCAGAGGGTGCTTCATTAACAACCTTCTGGGAAGGGCAATATAGGCAGGTAACCTTGGTAATCAAAGGGCACTGGAGGCATTAACATTCCAATCTCCCAGAGGTGATCTCCAACTTCCACGACCCCACCAGCCTCCAATTTCATGACCCAAACCAATTACCTGTCTATACTGACTGCCTGTCTTTAATTCTTGCTTCAAGGCCCTGGGTTCAATCCCCTATACTACAAAAAAAAAAAAATAATGATTTTTAAGACATGACACAATTATATGCCACCTAAAGAAATCTCACTTCAAATCTAATCACACAGAACCATATAAGTTGAATGCAAAATAACAAAAAGATATATGCCATGCAAATATTAATCAAAAGAAAGCAGGATTTGTTATATTAGTATCAGATAAACTTCAGAGCAAAGAAAATTTCCAGGGGCAGTGAGGGACATTACATAATGATAAACATGTTAAATAACCAAGACATAGTAACCCTAAAACATACAATAACAGAACTGCACAATATATTAAATAAAAACTGATAGAAGCCGGGCGCGGTGGCGCATGCCTGTAATCTCAGTGGCTCGGGACGCTGAGGCAGGAGGATTGTGAGTTCAAAGCCAACCTCAGCAACTTAGCGAGGCCCTAAGCAATTCAGTGAGACTCTGTCTCTAAATCAAATACAAACTAGGGCTGGGACGTGACTCAGTGGCCAAATGCCCCTGAGTTCAATCTCCGGTTCCAAAAATAAATAAATAAATAAAATAAAACTGATAGAACTAAAGGATCTAGAGGGGTTGGGGTGTAGCTCAGTGATAGAACACTTGTCTTGCTTGTGTGAAGCCCTGAGTTCAATCCCTAGCACTGCAAAAAATGAGAAATAGACAAATTCTAACAATTGACAGAACAACTAAAAAAGAACTCTGCAAGCATATAGAATGTTTCATCAGCCACATTGTTATATTCCCCAAAAAGATTTTCTAGTGCCATCAGGAGAGAGAGTCAGCCCCACCCTAATCCCTCCCCTCCCTACAGCCCCGCCCTAATCCCTTCCCTTCCTATAAGTGCTGGCAACAAAAGAACTAATGCAGGATTTCCCGGCACCCCGCTTTTAGGTGTGTGGGGGGTTGTTGCTGGCCAGCTAAAATAAAGGCTTCTTTTGGTTTTACGTGAATGGCTTCGATGACCTTATTTTCTTCGGGTACAACATTTGGAGGCCCCAGCGAGATCTGATTTCTCCAAGCCCTCACGCCTAAATTGACCTCCTGTGACGGTTGCCTGGGAGCCCCCACCCTGAGTAGAGGGGAGCTCCTGAGAGATGTGCCTCAGCCTCACTCTTGGGGGGACTCCAGCCCATCTTCAGGACACTCTTCTGGATGAAGCCAACTGGTATCCTGTCTGTTTCGGTGAGTCGGCTATCTGTATCTGGGGACTTGGTGAGACTGGACATAGTCACTTACACCAGTCCCAGGTCAGGGCTAGACATCACTCCTGGCCCCTGGTAGGCCTCCCGTGAGGCCTAGTCTGGTGGACCCCCCTGGTGGGATCCAGTCTGGTGGGCCCCCTCTGTGGGGTCCCTCTGGTGGGCCTGGTCCGTTCGGCCTCCGGGCTGGGTCCTGGGCCTTGGGCTGGGTCCACTGGGCCGCCACGTGGCTGACTGACAGCGTAGTCGTTGCCTGGGGCCTGGCCCGCTCGGCCCGCCGCATGGCTGCCAGGTAGCCACCACCTGGGGCCGGGTCCGCTTGGCCACCGCGTGGGGCTTGGACCTAGTCCAGTAGGCCTCTGTCTTCCGTGTGGGCCCAGTCTGGTAGGCCGCATGGGGCCTAATCTGGTCAGCCGTTGTCTCTCTGTCTGTATTTGTCTTGTTAGTCTGATCTGGGCAGACCCGGCGGGGGAGGGACCACTCGTGTGCCGGGGCCTAAGGCAGGCAAACCGCCAGCTGGTGCCCCCGAGAACCCCCCACCTGCCACCACCTGCAAGTGGAGGCCAGGGAGGAGAGGGGGGCGAGAGTGCTGCCACGGGGTTGTCACATTGTCGTGTGCGCCTGGGGGGGAGAGAAGAGGATGCTGGGAGGCGCTGCTCCCGCCGAGCTGCACTCCCCCGTGTCTTTTTCTGGGCACGGCTGCCCCATTGCCCTCCGGTGGGCTGCCTCGTGCCAAGCAGCCCCGAGTCTGCCCGCTCAGGATGGCCGTCATTGCCCTTGCCCGCCTTGCCGGGGTGGAGCTCATGCCGTGGGAAGGCGCACAAGTTGGCTGTGCCCCAGGGATGCGTGCCCTGGCAGCAAGCCGCAGGATGCCACGATGTCACCCACCATCGCGCGCCTGCCTAGAGTTGGGGGTTGTGTTGCGGCTGTTGCTGTGGCCGCCACCTGCCCGCCTCATGGCACAATGCCTGCTGTGGCTGGGGCCATCCACAGGAAGGACCCAACTCAGGTCCAGAGTCACCTCTGCCACTGGCCCCATGGGTATGCCCCACTGTTCTAACTTGTATTTCTTTAGATCATTTTCAGGACTTCCAAGAACGTGCCACTGACTACGGAGCTTCTGTTAGGTAACTCTGCCAAAGCCATTTCCTACTTTGTTGTCTTAGATTCCAGTTGCTGCTTGGTTTACTGTGTTATATGTTGAATCCTTGCAGCACTAAAATTTGGTTTGTTATTGAAAAACTTTCTGGTTTCTATCAGTGATACATATCCCACAAATAAATGGATTAAGCTGGGTACTTTCCATGGTAGAGATGAGCGGAATGTCCAGAGTTTCCCTTTAGATGAACAGAGGTATGCAAAATATGTAAAGATGTTCATCAAGTACATGAAGGTCAAGCTGGTATCACATTTTGGGTCAGAGCACTTTTGTCCATTAAGCATTACAAGGGTATTTGGCACTAGCAAGGTGGAAAAATATGAAGAAATTGCTGATTCCCAGTATCAGTCAGATAACTTTTTAGGTTTTGGAAGCTGCAAACACGACAAGGTTTAAGTGGTCTGTGCCTGAAGCTCAGCAGTGTGGGTCAGAAAAATGAAAAAGAGTCTTTTATTTGAACTCCAGCACAAGTAAATTGTAAGGTGCTTTACTAAAATAATTAATGGCCGTGTAATTTTTCCAGGACTCTTGTTTTTGAATTTTTGAGCTCATGACTTTTGATCAGTCCTATTTTTATTTAACTTGAGTCTTTGAACATCTTTTACCTTGCAATGGAGATAAAAAGCTATAAGGCCTTTTTGTGTTAAGTGTGCATTGTGTTGTCTTGTCTTGTGTGATATCGAATTGACATAAAGAATGCTCAAAGAAATTAAAATGTATTTCAATTGGGTACCTCACAAGTCTCTATCTAGGTGTTCAAAATAATAAAATGTTGATGTCTGTACTTTTCTTCCGCAGGAAAGAGATGGCAGATACTACTTGTCTGATCTTGGTTTTTACAGTAAAATAAGTAAATTAGATTTGATACATATAAAATTACTCAAATGTGTTAGTGACATCTGGTTCAACATTATTGGTGTTTTTATGGATTGGTAAATAAAAAGGGTTTAAAATTACTTTGTGTCACTACTAAAACAAGGTTACTAAGATATTAAAATGGAATGATTTATCTAAATTCAAAATTTTCCTAGGAGTTTTTTTAGAATATAAACAAAATGAAGCCCCCAGAAAGGAAGGAAATATATTCACTCACTGAGTCCTGCCACTGGAGAGGCCTCGTGTGTGTGTGTGTGTGTGTGTGTGTGTGTGGTGCTGGGGATTGAACCCAGGGCCTTGTGCTTGGGAGGCAAGCACTCTACCAACTGAGCTACATCCCTAGCAGATTGGAAAGGAAAAATAGAAGGTTCTAGGTATGAAAATATATTCAGTAAAAGGAAAAAGAAAATGTTTCTGGATAAGAAAGTCTGTGTGTAAGTAAAGGGCAAATTCCAACAAGTTTTTGTGTAATTAAGGGGTTATATGTATGTGAGACCATCAATTAGAAACTGTTTAAGGTTTTTCCCTAAGGTCAAATATTAATGGACTGATATAAACCAAAGTGTAATAAATATGTTAAAATAACAAGGATTTCTTTAAAAACACTAATTTACTCTTAACATTGTGTCTGTTCAGTTTTGTTCTTTGGAGCAATGGGTTTTGGAGATTGGGGTTTATACTATTATGGTTAAATAACTGGTGGGTTATTGTGCTACATTGCAGAGCCTAGGTTTTTCTTGAAAAACTAGGTTTGGTTGCTCTTCTTTGTATATTAATGTGTTTGTGCCTTCCAGGTACACAAGTCTTTAGAGCAGAGGATTTGTTGGGCTGATGTTCTCCAAACCAGGCTTGTCTGTGCTGGTAATTTATAAGAATAACAAATTTTATTGGGGACTTAATTTTTATCATTTAATGTTCTATAACAGAACCTGGTAAATTTGTTACTTTATACAGAGATCAAAATTTAAGTGCAAATATATTCAAAGTTAGTGAGAGCCTCATTTGTTTAAAGGTTAATATCATGAAACTTGGTCACTTTGCCACACAAAAGGAAATTTAGAAGCTCCCAGCATTTCCTTGATTTGTTTAATTTTTTTTTTTTTTTTTTTTTTTTTTTACTGGGGATTGAACCCAGGGGCACTCGGCCACTGAGCCACATCCGCAGCCCTATTTTGTATTTTATTTAGAGACAGGGTCTCACTGAGTTGCTTAGGGCCTCGCTAAGTTGCTGAGGCTGGCTTTGAACTTGCGATTCTCCTGCCTCAGCCTCCCAAGTGCTGGGATTACAGGCATGCGCCACCGCGCCCGGCCCTTGATTTGTTTGTAATATATTGTGTTAACTACCATTCACATAGACTCAGGAAATAATACATGTAAACTCTGTCAAATGATGTTCAAAGAGGAGGAAAAGATCAACTTCAGAACTAAAATGCTTTATCTAAGATTTGTAAAAGGCCCCACCTTACCTGAAGTGGGGGCCTGCCTCCACCCTGCTACAAGTCGGAATGTCTCCAAAATAAGTCAGCTTTCAGCTCATTTAAAGTTATATTCAAAAGATTGTTTTTTGTTGTGAAAATTACTATGATATCAAACAGGGAATATAATATATAACTCAGGCAGAATTTAAGATGATATGTTTTTACTGTTGTTAATTCTATTTTGTATTTTTCCTTGTAAGTTCTATAGCTGATGCCTGATTAATGTTTTGAAGAAGTACTGTTTTGGGAAATTAGTTTGAGATACTAAGCCATCACCTATAGAGCAGATAAGATAATACAAAACCTGAGTTAGATAAAAGGGAGTAAATAATTGCAAAGTTATAGACATTGAAATTAAAGCCCAGTACTCTTACTTTATAACTGGTGGAACTGGCTTGCTGGATGTTTAAGATCAAACTTAAGGATTGAGATTAAAACAGAGGAACCAAGAAAAACCAGTATTTGGCTCTTGCCCTCAGAGTCAGCCTGCATCCGGGGAACGAGAGAGCTTCTCTAAGGAGCTTTGCAACTCTGGGCCACACGACCTCCTGGTCAGGGAGATTGATGAGACTCACTGGAGAATGAAAAGCCACCACTGCCACAGACAGAGCCAGGGAGTCAACACTGCTGCCTTTGCTGCTGACAGAACTCAGAGTTTTCATCCATGCAGCCAGTGGGCAGAAAACACCAACTGGTTTCTATGTCGCACAGAAGACATTGCTGAGTCCAGAGTCGAGGAGACGCCGGCTTCCATCAGTGTCCAGGTTGCAGGAGCTGCCACTGTCACCACCACAGCCAGAGCACAAGACCCACCGAAACCCAGATGCCACCGCCACCAGAGCTCAGAGCCATCCAGGACAGAACCCAATCTGAATGGACGCTTCTCAAGGCCTGGCTGTGGTCCCCATGGGTAAGTGGGCAGGAGGAATACAGTCCTGGCTGCTCTCACCACGTGATCACCCATGCATTCCAGGCTTGTCCCCCAGAGTTGGAGACCCAGCAGAGATTGCTAAGCACCATGGAGAAGGAAGCACAGCAGTGAAGCAGACAGGCTCAACCCCTGCCCTCCTGGGGCTGATGAGAGTGAACAAGGACCAGCTTCCCTTTGCCATGAATGGAAGAAAAGAGCTGTCAGCTGTCCACAGGCAGGAACCACTGCCTTGGAGCTGCTGGAATCCAGGAGGAGCGCTGCTGCCCACCCCAGGGCACAGGAGCTATGGTCACTGTAGCCATCACCTCCCTTGCATCCAGGCAACAGGAGTTGCTGTGAAGGAGCTGCTGGGATGCAGGAGTTGCCACCACCCAAGCACAGGAGCTGCCATTGCTGATGCCACCTCCAGGATGCAAGAGCCACTGTCAACAGGGCCAGAGCACAGGAGCCACTGCCACAGACAGACTGAGGAAGTCAACGCCGCTGCTGTAGCCACCTCAACAAGGACTGACCTAGTGAATGGCACTAAAGGAGCTAAGAAGCTACTCTCAAATTCCCCACAGGTGACCCCTGTGGGAACCCGGCTGACTCTTAAGAGACAGGAACAAGTCAGTTTGACCAACTTGATCTTAAACACCTAGCAAAACACTTAAAACCAAACCATAGACATTCTTGGGCATTTAGAAGAAACAATAGTTTAATGTAACTTAAGATGTACTTATGTTAGCCCCTAGAATAGGACTGGAGGCTACAAAAGAGAGATTCTTAGGCAAATGCACCTGATAACTATCAAAAGAAACTGCCAGAGTCAGAAATTTTTAATCAGTTTAAGGCCTACAGATCTTTTTTTTTTTTTTTTTTTTGGAACCAGGGATTGAACTCAGGGACACTCGGCCACTGAGCCACTCGGCCAATAGCCAGCCCTATTTTGTATTTTATTTAGAGACAGGGTCTCACTGAGTTACTTAGGGCCTCGCTAAACTGCTGAGGCTGGCTTTGAACTTGCGATCCTCCTGACTCAGCCTCCCAAGTCGCTTGGATTTCAGGCGTGCGCCACTACGCCTGGCCAGGCCTACAGATCTTCCTGAGCTGCACAGGTAGGCTTAATCTATGTTTGCTAGTATGATTATCTAATGTTAAAGTTCCCAAATAAAGACCTTAACCTCTCCAGCCTTTGATAGGCCTTGTTACGGGAACAACTTCTCAATTCTTCCACCTGGTGAGAGATTGACTTCTGTCCTGTTCATGATATTCATTGACATGTTCCAGATGCTGCAACATTTACTCTGTATTAATCTCATTTCAGTACTTATGTCTTTTTGTTTCTCTCTCATAGAAGCACCCACCCCAGATGACTTTACAACCTGCCCTTCCCAAATAGACTTCTACCCTGAACCCCTCATTGACCAGATTTCTAAAAGGAACTTCAAATTGCTTCCCTCACTCCACCCCCTTCCAGCTCGGAAGCAGCCAGAGCAGTCATCACCTCCTCTCCTTACAGCAGTAAAAAGTTCCTAATTGAGGACAGGCAGCTAGTGTAGAATAAGGAATCTGGTCAAACTGAGGAATGGAACCCATCAGAGTCTGGGAAGGTGGAAACTGAAAAACCACTAGTTTCCGAAACAAGGATTTGTTAGTATGGATAAGACCAGTAGGGAATGTTATATTCCCCAAAAAGATTCTCAAGTGCCATCAGGAGAGTGAGAGTCAGCCCCACCTTGATCCCTCCCCTCCCTTTAGCCCCGCCCTAATCCCTTTCCTCACTCTCTAAATACTGGCAATAAAAGAACTAACGCGCAATTCCTCCACACACCGCTTTTAGGTGTGAGGGGAGTTCGTCACTGGCCAGCTAAAACAAAGGCTTCTTTTGACTTTACATGAACAGCTTGGATGACCTTATTTTCTTCGGTTATAACAACATCAACCAACAGGATATAATTCACATTTATGTAACACTCCACCAAACAATAATAAAACACATTCTTTTCAAGTCTTACAGAACAGAAAATGCACCAAAATAAACAAACCTCAACAAAATCAACAGATGTTAAATCATACAGTGTATTTTATGACCATAAAGTAATCAAACTAGAAATCAACAACGGAAAGAAAACAGAAAATCTTCAATCATATGGAAACAATACACTTCTAAATATTCCAGTGATCAAAGAGGATGTCTCAAAAGAAATTGTAAAAAAAATACACTAAATGGAATGAAAGTGAAAATATAGCATGCTTTAATCAGATGTTTCACTCTTATGACCAAAAGACCTGACAAGAATAATTTTAGAAAAGTTTATTTGGGGATCACGGTTTCAGACAATCAGTCCATAGATGGCTGATTTCATTCCTTGGGACCTGAGATGAGGCAGAATATCATGGTAGAAGAGTGGTGGAGGAAAGTATCAGAGAGCTTGGTACCAGGAAGCAGAGAGAGAGTGACTCCATTCACCAGGTACAAAATATATATTCCAAAATATATATATATCCCAAAGGTACGACCCAATGACCTACCTCCTCCAGCCACACCCTACTTTGCCCTCAGTTACCATTCAGTTAGTCACTATCAGGAGATTAATCTCCTGATTGGATTAAGGCTCATTTCACTTCTAAACCTTTTTGCATTTTTCTCATACTTGAGCTTTTGGGGGACAGTTAATATCTAAACCATAACACAACTTATCAAAATATATGGACAAAGCTAAAGAATTGATGAAATGGAAATTTATAATATGAAATGCATTCATTAGAAAAGAGAAAATGTATGAAATAAATAATTTAAGTTCCTACCTCAAGGACCTAGATATATAAGAGTAAAATAAATCTAAAGCAAGCTGAAGGAAGTAAAGATAAAAGCAGAAATCTATGAAATTGAAAACAAAAACAATGAAGAAAATCAGTGAAAAGCAGCAATCTCCAAAGGACACAGACTAATTTGTAACCAAAAGCTCGGTCCTTGTCCCCAGTGCCAATTAATGCCAATTTAATGATAAGGACAGGGTTTCCAGAAAAAGGAAAAAGTTGTTTTATTGCTTTGCTAGCAAGGGAGAAACACAAGGGAATCCTGTCCCAGAGGGCTGTGATTCTGCCCATCAGGGACAGGGAGGTTTTAAAGGAACTCTTCAAAGGCTACATTCCAGGTGTGCCCTGAGGGGGGGGGGGGG
>JAJEJO010049623.1:1194910-1260186 GCA_020662805.1 Glaucomys volans
GGGCACTTAACCATTGAGCCACATCCCCAGCCCTTTTTTATATTTTATTTTGAGACAGATCCTTGCTAAGATGCTCAGGGCCTTGCCAAGTTTCTGAGATTGGATTTGAACCTGCAATCTTCCTGCCTCAATCTCCCAAGCCACTGACATGCCTTAGTCTTTAAGATATAAATTTTCTACCTGGCCTCACTTAGAAAATGCAAATTTAAGACCTAACAGACAACTTTCAATATCAGCTCACAAGTCTGGCTTTAAAAACTAGCAATTGACAAATCTAAGTTTCAAATTTTTCTTGTATGTACCTCTATGTTTATATGCTTATATATGGTCTGTTTGTATGGTACTAAATTTACATATAAAAAATTAACCCAAATGCCTTTTGATTCACATTACTTCAGTAAATCTATAATAAGAAATTTAAACTTGTTTATATTAAGAATGTCTTTAAAATCTAGTAACCATTTTTCTGGCCTGCTATCCAATTATTTGAAATGCAGTGTTCAATGTTTTCTATATACAGCAACCTCTCAGGATTTGAGAGGGAAAGAGCAGATGATTTAAAATGCTTATAACCTAAGTATAGTTTCTGTTCTGATTTCTGAAATGACATCATTTCATAAGAAGCTAAAAATTGTGGAGTTTTTTTTTGTTTTAATTGATCATAATTCCTAGCAGTACTTTCAGAAATTAACTATTAGACTCTCTATACCTTCATTCAGTAACCTGAATGTTATAAAACTAGTTTGCCTCTTTTAAATTCATTTTCACAACTGCCTTATTAGAAGAAGTTTATGTTGACATAAAGGCCCTAAATTTGTGAATGTTAAAAATAAAATTGATTTAATTAGTCTTTAGTAAAAGCAGATTAAATGTCCTTGACATGGTGTGCTCCTGTATTCTCCTGCAACTCCAGAGACTGAGGCAGGAGGATTATAAATTCAAGGTCAGCTTCAGCAATTTAGGGAGCCCCTGTCTCAGCTGAGGGCTGAGGGCTGTAGCTTAGTGGTAGAGTGCCCCTGGGTTCAATCCCCAGTACTGAAAAAAAAAGATTAAGTTGGATATTTAAAATTTGTGTACTTTATGTAAGCAAGCCCTCATTAAAACGTTAAAAAAAAAAAAACTAAAAGCAAGAAAGCAAACCACTGGTTTTTTTGAAGACTATTGTGCTATGTCTGGCCTATCAGGTCACTATGAACAACATCAAAGTGAGAAACCGTGCATGATAAGCTGAACACGATGGTGCTGTTACCAAAAGAAAGCTCAGTTCTTGTCCCTGATGCCAATTCAATAATGAGGACATGGTTTTGAGTAAAAGGAAAAAGGTTTATTGCTTTGCCAGCAAAGGAGAACAGGGTACTCCAGTCCCAGAGACTGTGATTCTGCCCTTCAGGGAGAACAGAGGTTTTTTAAAGAAGTTATTCAAAGGTTACATTCCACAAGATCCCTGTAGGGAGACTGTGATTCACTTGTGAATTTGGGAGATAGCCATTTCTTAGGCCTTCTGGTGCCATCCCTGAAGTCTGAATTACTTGGGTCCTGCGGTGGGTGTGTGCTCAAATATAGATAACTAGGTCTAGGATGGGAAAGAAAGGAAATCTTGTCCCCGCCACCAGGTTGGGGTGGGGAGTTGAGAGAAAGAAGAGGAAAAGAAAACATGTTCATTTTAAAATAAGCCTCAGTGGCAGAGCTGCAAGACCTATATTCAAAACATGAGGTGGAACACTGTTATAGTACATTCCTGTAATCTCAGTGATTCTGGAGTCCAAAACTCCAGAGTCCCAAACTTGAGAACTGCAAGTCCAAAACTTGAGGATTGCAAATTTGAGGCCAGCCCGGGCAATTTATGAAAAACAAAAAATGTCTGGGGATGTACCCCTGGGTTCAATCCCCAATACAAGAAAGAGAGAACAAATCTGATTCATTCTTGTTTCCCTGGTTTTTAATCCTATGGCACACAGGAACTGACTAGCATTGTCTAATGGTTAAAGGCAAGGCTTTTGGAGTCAGAAGGGCCTGGGTTCAAAACCCAGCTCTACCACTTACTAATGGGTGTGGTTTTGGATACATCACCTCACTGATAACAATCTCTTTGCTTATAAAATGAGAGTTAAATGACATGGTTTATGAAAAGGGCTTAGCATAGTATCTGGTACATGGTAAAAGCTCAAAAATAATAACCTAAAAATAAATAACTATTTAACTGAATTGAATTTCCAAGGGATTATTTAAAAACTGGACAATGTACCTAAGTAATCTGAACCTCAATTCTGCTGAGATTGATAAGAAAACATTGGTGGCCAGAGTGCCCATCCCAACTAAAATGTACAATGCACCATTCGGGGGATGTGAATTTCTTTCACCCAACCTCAGCCTCAGAGGAGAGAAAGATGGAAGTCCTCTCACTGTGGCAAACCAGGTGAACAGGAGGAGGGGAAAAATAGTAGTGGTTTCTGGACAAAGGCAAAGTATTGTGCAAAGGCTGATGTGTGGCATTATGCCCATGAAGAGGTATTGATTTGTTCTTTCCAGGAAGAAATGCACATAATTTATATTTTAATAGGCTGTCTTATTCTGGAAGGTAACTTCTGTGACTTTGAAGTTACATACTTCTGTGTTTTAGGTATGGGATGCTTTGGAGGGAAGGTGTGCTGTTTTGATTAAGTGGGTACACAAGAGAGCTCTGTTCTTGGTACTATGATTAATGGAGGAAATTTCCTTTGTCCTGGTCACTGCCTGTTCCTTGCTTTATTCTCAGGGTACATGATCTCCCCAGAGCTCATTATGAAAAATAATTTGTTCTGTGACACTGTCTTCTCCAGCCAGTCCAAATGTGTTATTTTACATGGTGGTTTGAAAAGTTCCTAGTCCAGGACCACTTCACCAGGCACTTATCACCTTTCCAAACATTTCTGCAGCAGTATATGATTTTGTTCTCATAACAATGACCCAATGAGGTAACATATTGACCTATTTCACAGCTGAGAAAACTAAGGCACAGGTTGGTAAAAATGGAGGGCACAAAGAATTGAGAATTAACCAGCTTGAAGAAGGAGGGGCTACAGAGGCATTTAGGACCCAATTAATTATTTAATTAATACATTAAGTAAATATGTAGCAGATGGTGCTTTTATATTAAGAAAATAATAGAAAAAATAGATTTATGGAAACACTGGAAATTTAAATAAATTTTGGAAATTTAAATAAATATTCCAAAATGTTGTGCTAAATACAATTTATTTCTATATTCATGTTTGTTCATTAAATATTTCTATAAATATCTATCACATATCTCTTAAGAGGAAAACACACTGGAGAAATAGAAAATGAAGAAAAAAAAATGATGGGCCCTGAAGAAGTTTAAATGACCCAGATGAAATGGAACATGAAAGTGCCATTGGGTTTGTAGAGGAGGAAGTGGCCTGTGGGAGCTGTAAATACAGAGAGGGGTTCATAAAAGGTACGACTGAACTTGGGGAGATCCAATTTGCACAAACAGGGAGGGTGGGCAAACCCACCAGAGATCAGGGCTGGCATAAAGAAACACATGAAAAGCCAAAAAGCACTGAACTTCCTCGCAGAGTCTAAATGACTACAGTTGCTATTAAGGCCAGCTTTAGAATACCTGTGGGAAGGGAACCCCTAGAGAACATGAACTAAATTCTCTCATCATATGAATTCTCCCCGCTTAGGTTACACATTTTACAGTGCCTGTGTCCTTTGTGGATAGAAGTGGTGCAGTTTTATCTGGCAGGTATGGCAGAGGAATCTTTCCTATATTCAAATATTATTTTTAGTATAAATTAGTCCCAGTGAAGGCTCACAGATTGGGGCACAAAATGCTTTGCCACTTCTGACCCCAGAGATCACTGGTATAGAAGGCCCCTTTGAAAAACACCTGAGCATGTGTAAGGCCCTGGGTTTAAACCCTAGCACCACAAAAACAAATACAAGTAGTGCCAAGCCCGGCTTGTTGGCGCATGCCTGTAATTCCAGCACTTGGGAGGCTGAGGCAGGAGGATCGCGAGTTCAAAGCCAGCCTCAGCAACTTAGCGAGGCCCTAAGCAACTCAGTGAGACCCTGTCTCTAAATAAAATACAAAATAAGGCTGGGGATGTGGGTCAGTGGTGGAGTGCCTGTCCCTGGGTTCAATTCCCAGTACCAAAAAAAAAAAAAAAAAAAAAGTAGTGCCCTAGTTTAAAAGAAAAAACACCTGGGGTTGCCAGCTAAGCAGGTTTTGTACCCTCCCTGATTTGAATAGTCTTGTTTGGTGTGCCCCAAACTGTATCACTGTAAGATCCTTGGCTCAGGGCTTACCTACCCCGGATGAGCCCCAGGCAGCTGTCTCCTGGCTGTCATCACTAGATGACCTTTAATATCACTGTCCCTATGCCAGGGATAAACCTAAAGATGTGGTGTAAACTCCCTTCCCAGCAGGCTGTATGTGAGGGGGATTAGGATGCCACCTGGTTTGTACCCTCATGGAATTACTGATCCCAATGACCTGGAATGGCCTCTGAAGTTTTTTTTAAGCCGAGTTGTTGAGAATTAGTCATCACCTAAAATTTAATATGTGTGTTTTTTAGCCTCATAACAGAAAACTTTGCTCAGTACATGTGCAATATATTTACCCTCAGGTGCAACAGGGACTAAAACAGTACTGCTCTGTGATAATTGTTGGTATTATAGTCTGGGATGATGGATCATCTTGAATCTTAGCAACACATTTTGGTCTCTGAAGCAAAAATTGCTTCAGAAATTTTTTCCCACAGGCAGGTGTGGGTCAGGACTGTCCTTATCATGATACTCTCGTCACTAATCCAGAGTCAATAGGGATTGGATGTTCTTTTTGGATCAGCAGGAGGAATACAAGAGTCTTCCTAGCTTAGGAGAGATTCACACAAGATCAAGACTTTAGTTTCAAGGGTCATTGCTGCTTCCTGGGTGGTTCTTCTGGCCCCAATCCCTAATCTGCCTTGCCACTTAGTTCCTGTGGACTCTGATTTTTCTTTGCATGGTCAGTACTTAGTCAACAGCTTGGTGCTCCTGCCACCAGGCTCACTGGGGCCTTCCCCTCTGCCTGATGCCTTCCTGGCTGATCAGACTCTGTCTCACCTTCCCTGGAGCACCAGAAGTCTTTTTGCAAAGAAACTGTTCACCAGGGTCCTGAAGATTCTGCCTTCATCATAGGACTGATTGAATCAAAGCATCTTATAGTGTGGTAAGGGCACTCAGAAGAAAGAGAAGGTGAGGTGACACACTTAGTATTTATGTGCACATGTGCAATTCTGTCAGGCAATATGGCAGTGTCTGTGTGCCCATGTGCAACTCTGTGGTAACTCTCTTGCAACTCTATTATATAGAATACCCAATTAGAATGTATGTTACCATGTAGTGGAGACAAAGGAGCTAGCATGTAAAGGGGTTACTAACAGAGGGTATATAAGGCAACAGCCCTGCTGCATTCACTGCTCATGACTCAGTCTTTGAATACAAATCCACAAGGCTAGTGCTTACACTAATAAAAGCTGCTTCATTCTGAAAGCCTCAGTGTCCTGTCTTTGTGTGAGACTCCCACAACAATAGGAAAAAGCCATGTGGTCCATCTTTTCCAGCCCTTTCTTCTCCTTGCATTTGGCTCCAATCCTTCTTTCAACACTTGCCTCAGTTCTCTGGATGTAACTATGTGTCCTGTCTTCAATAATCCCTACTGCCTGTGGTGGTACTGCTGACACCATGTCTACAATAAAAACCATATGATCCAAGTGCCTAATCCTAAGTATATAATAAAAGAATTGAAAACAGGGACTTGAACATATCTTGGTACACTAATGTCCATAGCAGCACTATTCACAATAACCAGAAGATGGAAACAACCCAAAGGCCTATCAACTGATAAGTGTATAAACAAAATGTAGTATAGCCATACAATAGAATATTATTCAACCATAAAAAGAATTATGATATATGCTATATCATGAATGTATCTTGAAGATATTGTGCTAAGTAAAATAAGCCAGACACACAAAAAACCCAATATCATACCGTTCCACTTATATGAGATATCTAGAACAGGCAAATTCATAGAGGTAAAAAGCAGGATAGTGGTAACCATGAGATGGGATGGGGAGCTGGGAGGGGGAAGAATTGTTTAATGGGTACAGAGTTTATGATGGGGATGATGGAAAGGGCACTCAGAATTGTGAACATAATGCCACTGAATTGTACATCTACAAATGGTTAAAATGATAAATATTATGTTTTATGCATTTTACTTCAATTTTTTTGTACCAGGGAGTGAACCCAGCAGCATTCACTGAGCAATAGCTCCAACCGTTTTTTGTATTTTATTTAGAGACAGGGCCTTGCTGAGTGGCTTAGGGCCTTGCTAAGTTGCTGAGGCTGGCATTGAAATTCAGATCCTTCTGCCTCAGCCTCCGGAGCCACTGGGATTATAGGCACACACCACCACACTGGCATTTTATCACATTTCTTTAAAAAACTGTTTAAAAAATCTCTATTCCCAGCACAGTATGAGTCACTGAACAGGCTTTCTTCTTTCAGTGCCCTCCACCCACTTTGCCTCTTTATACATCTGTGGACAGTAGTTGGCACCTAGAAATACTCAGAAACAAAAACCAGATGAGCTGACATAAGGAGAGAAGTGACTACAACTAAAGGGCTTGCCACTTCAAGCAGTTTATTCAGCAACACTGCTGTGGCCCTGCAGAGTTACAGATACACTCACCAGGAAAAGAATGGAGGCCTATGTTTCCTAAGATGGCAGAGAAAAGCAGCAGTCATTTGAAAAGGGGGAAGGCACTTTCACATGACATGACAGAAAAAGGGGACACTGAGCTCATGATTCTGCTCCACCCTATTCCTCAAGCTGCTTTCTTAGATCAGAACAATTGTAGGAGAAACCTCAGCTCTGAACAGCCAGTCTGTTCCTGGCACCATTACTTTCCCAAAGAGGGCAGCGTCTCTGGAATTTGTCCAAGAGTAAAATGGATTTTAGGGATCAAAGACTTAATTCACATGAAAAGCAAGGTTTACAGCTGGGCAGAATTACTGTTTAGGGCTTTTTTTCCTTCTCCTTTCTATAATTTATTTCTAGTGTGTTAGAAAACTCTGGGGAAAAAATGAATGTGATTTTTTTTTTCAATTAAGACTGACTCCAGTGAAATTTTCATTATACTCCCAAAACCTCAAAATTAAAAAGACACCATGAGTGTGTACAGAAATATCCCTCAATGTCTGAATAATTTCTTTAAGGTGTACTCTATAATTTTTATTGTGTGTCTAAATTGTGTCAGGCAGAGATCAACACTCCATCTTATACATAGAAAATAGAAGCACAGAAAGAATGATAGCAGTCTTTTTAGTTTTACTTGTAGGAGAGACAGAACCAGAGCCAAAACCTCCTGCCTCTTAAAATCCAGGCCTCTTTTCCAAAATACCACTCTGAACAGATGCAATGCAGGGATTAAGATCAGGTTTCTTGGCCAGGGTCAAAGTGACAAGTCAGCAATATGAGAAGTTCTGAGGAGTGAGAGATAAAGCACCTAAATCTCAAAATCTTCAGGACTAAGAGAAGCCGTTTATGGACCTTAACCTTTCAGATTGTACATGTTCCTGCAAGCATGGGCTAAGCTGCCAACCATGCTGTGGTGTCACCTCAGTGGAAGGTCTATCAGGGAGGCACAAGGACGCAGGATTAGGTGGGCCTAGGGCTAAGGAGCAACCCTTGCTTTAGATGGCCTGTAATTCAAATCACAATATCCACAATAAAAGGGAATCCTTGGATTTGGAAGGATATTTACACAGAAGGGGTACTGTTGTAACTGTTTAGTTTGGGTCTAGGTCTATTGTCACTGTTTGACTAGGTCTCAACCTATGGGTCTTTGTCCCTTCTGGAGGGGGTAAGGCCGATGAGGTAACCAACACCCTCAGGAGAGCAAGTTCCAGACCAGTCTCAAATTTATTAAAGAATTACAGCACTTTAATAGAAGAGGGGAGTCCGAGAACAAAGAACTGGTAGTGTAACATAATAGTCTGTAAGGATGGTCCAATTAGTAGTCACACAGTTTACCAAAGGGAGAAGGGAGAGAGGAGGACCAGTGAAGCTCACCTGGGGCAATGGCTGTCGGCTGGTTAGGTCACTTGGGAGTTTTCTCCACAAGCATGAACAATCCTGAGTGTTCAAATCAAGGATTATACCTTTCCGCAGCCTGAGAGCATATACCTCAGTGGCTCCTTTCTACATCCCTACAGGGTACAAGTCAATTAATGGGACACCATAGCCAGATACTCTGGCCAGGTTCAACATCATAGTGCAGGAAAGTAGGTACCATAGATCTTGACTAGTGGCTGAGGAAAGCCTCCTCCAGCACCTTGAAAAAAGAAATGCAAGAGCTGGGAAGGCTATTCAAACAAAGGCCTGATTTAGGAGAAGAAAGGGCAGTTCAGGTATACAAACTTGACACCCACGGTGAGAATTCAGACATCATTTGGGAATGCTTCTTACTGGAAGTAACAGAAAGAGTTAACAGTTGCTTAAAACTTAAGAGTGTTTATTTGATGACTAGAGTCCCAAGATAAGCAGTCTGTTATGGTTCGGATCTGGAATGTCCCCAAAGCTCCTGTGTTGAAAGCAAGGTCCCCAATGCAGCAAGCTTCAGAGGTGGGGCTTTTGGGCAATGGTTAGATCATAAGGGTTCTAACCTCTTCAGGGGATTAATCCAATGATAACTGGATGGAGTACTAGTTGGAGGAAGTAGGTTACCAGAGGTATATCTTCTCATTGTCTGCCCCCACTGACACACACACACACACACCATCTCTTTTCCCTCTCTCTCCCCTTCTCTCTCTGTCTCCGCAGCTGAGCTAAACAACTTTCATCCACCAGTCCCAGAGCAATAGAGCTAGCCAATCATGGGCTGGCTTCTCTGAATACAAAATACATCTCTCCTTTCTCTACACTGTTCCTGTCAGGCATTTTGGTCACAGTGATGAAAAGCTGACAAGCTGACTAATACACAACCCTAGGATTCTTTCATCACTCAACGTCATTGAAATTTCAGACGTTTTTTCATCCTTACCCTCTACTATTTTCTCTCTCTCTCTCTCTCTCACTTACCCTCCACTATTCTTCAGCATATTTGCTTTTCTGTTTTCCCTTCAACGTGCTACCTAATGATCACAAAATGCCACAACTGTAAGCATCATATCCTCACTTAACTGCCCCCAAAGGCGGAAGGTAGGGAAAATTTTTCTCTGAAGACTTCTTTTACCTCTTTGGTCAGAGCTATGTCACATAACTGCCCACAAAATGAGTAGTATTTGGCATAGTGTTTGACCTTTTCATTTCTGTAGTGTAGGGGAAGCAAAGGAAAAAGAGGAATGATTACCAGATAACCATTTGCAATATCTGTCATAGTATGGTGAAGAGGCTACAGCTCAATTGGGAATTCTGGGGTCCAGGGTCTCCCATGAAGCATCCCAAAAAGCAGGCTTGGACAGCCAAACCAGCTCCAGATTCCATTTCCCCAATTCCAGGTCAAGATGGGGCTTCTAATACTCATGTTTAGATAGCTCAGGGCTTATATGGGACTAAGCCTTTGGTTGAAAGTCTTTAGCATGATCATCATTTTTGGTAAAACCTCTTAAACTCAAGCTGTGTGCATGAAACACTTTCTTCATATAAGAAATAAGGTCAAAGCCTACCATTACGCCCTTCCAGGAGCCTGTCTCCTGCCACCAGTTAACTATGTCAACGTCTGGAACTTCCAGGCCTGCCCTGGCCCCACTCAGGTGAAGTGTGGCATTACCATCTTGGAACTGCTCATGCCCCACCCTATGTATCATGTTGAGTGAAATTGCTCCTTTAAGACTCTGGCCTCCTATCCAGGCATGGTGGCACAGGTCTGTCATCCCAGCAACTGAGGAGGCTGAGGCAGGAGGATCATGAGTTCAAAGTCAGCGTCAGCAATGTAGTGAGACCCCAAGCAACTCAATGAGACCTCGTGTCTAAATAAAAATATAAAAAGGGCTGGGTATGTGGCTCAGTGGTGAAGCACCCTTGGGATCAATTCCCAGTACCAAAAAAAGACTCTGTCTTCCTTGGGAAACCAGAGCCTCAAATTGGTTTCTGCAGTGGATCTCTTAAGTGTCTTGCCAACTGAGTATCCTGATAAAACCAGATAACCCTTCTTCTGACAGATACAATTTGAAATCACAACAATTACAACCAGAGACAATCATCATAGCTCACATTTATGTAGCATTTACTAATGAGCCAGAAACAACATATTCTGTGCATTTTAGGGATGGAGGGTCCTTGCTGCTTTCTAGGTAGCCCCAACTCATTCAGCCCTCACAACAACCCTGTAAGGAGGTGCTGTTATCATTGCTTCTGTTTCACAGATAAACTGCATGCAGCACAGAAAAGTTCAAGAACTTGCTCAAGGTCACATTAATAAGTGACAGAGCCAGGATATAAAACTGGGAAGGCTAGCCCCAGAATCTATACTCTTAACAACTATACTACCTCTTATCCAAGGAAATTTTGCAGAAATAGTAGGAAATCTATGATGGAGAAGGGATGGTGGGCACTGTCCTTCATTCTCTCATTGGCCCCCAGGATCTGGAGCTTTTAGTTGATGCTATGGTGATAGATCATGTTGGCACCCAGTGGTTTGTGAAGATCATTCCATCTGAACAGTACCATGATGCATTAATGAGAAGTCTAAATGGAGAATGTCTAATCCAAATATTTGTGAATAGCTGGGCTGCTCTGGGCCAGGCAGGTCCAGACATGGTATATGTTAGGATGAAGTTGTCACTTGGGTTACACTTAACATTCACACATAATTGAGTCTTTGTGAACTTGCAAAAATATATAAACAAGAGGGCATAGTGGCACATGCCTGTAATCCCAGCGAATTAGGAGGCTGAGGCAGGAAAATCACAAATTCAAGGCCAGCTCCAACAATTTAGTGAGGCCCTAAGCAACTTAGTGAGACCGGGTCTCTAAATAAAAATCAATAAATAAAAAGGGCTGGAGATGTGGCTCAGTGTTTAAGTGCCCCTGGGTTCAATCCATGGTACCACACACACACACACACACACACACGAAGCATCTTGTTTCTTATGCAATTACTTCAGAGAGATTTTTATGGCTACCTTCCTAATGCTGACATGAAATGGCTTTTGTCTTGACTATGGGAGTTATTAGACATCAATATTTGAAACACAAAGTTTTTTCCTGTTGGTCTTAATTACTTTATGCCTCTTTTGTTTCTGAAGTGCCAAATATGAAAATCACTTTAAGAAGCCTTTTTATACATATATATTTCACTCAGTGCTCATTTTAAAGGTTATTCACTACTTTACAAAATATATAAAATTTAGGTTATGATATGGGGACTGAAGTAATGTTTTGAGGTTTTAATGATGAAAGCGAATCTCTGATTTTGCAACACCTTGAAGTAACACTGATACTGTCCAGGGAAATACAAAAATTCCAAAAGTTCAAAAATAATATTTGATCTAGGGGCTATGGATATAGCTTAGTGGTAGAGCACATGCTTAGCATGTCCAAGGACCTGGGTTCCATTTTGAGCACCACAAAAAAAACTATTAGGTGTTTAGGATTTGTTTCTGAATGATGTATGAATCATAGGGCATGTAGACTATATATTCAGCCAAAGGGTGACTCTGTGATGACTTAATCCAATTCTGGGTCTGTCATTACCTCATCTTAAGCTGACTCACTTTAGTGACATAAAATGGGTGACATTAATGACATATGTGATAAATAATCACCATTGATTACCCTAATTTGAACTCTTTGATTATTTAACACTTAACTATAAAAATTGAGCAATACAGAATGAAGACTTTGTTTTGCACTGGTAAGATGGAAATTGAAATTTAATATTTAGCGTACATTCCAAATCCAGCAACTTAGAAGTTCCTTCTGTCCCCGATTAGGAATAATAAATGGTCTACTGTGAGAAGGTGGGGCACATGGAATGACACCAGTTAAGGAAGAACTTTCAAAGGCTCGGGTACAGAGCTAACTCTCAAGATCGGTCCAACACAAAAGCATGAAGTCAGGAAATTTTGCCCTTCTATAATTCATCACATCACATTCTTGGCCTGGTCCCTTTCCCCTCACCTTCCCAAATGCTCTAGTGGAGAAAGAGATGGTTCGGGAAAGATTCAAAGTCAATCTCTTTTCTGACCTTCTGGCTCTGATGTTCCAGTTTTTCAGGTTGATTAGATCCATTTTTACACTGTTCATGCCTCCCAACCTCAAAGGAAATGAACTAGTAGTAGCAGCATTCCAAATTAGTAGTTCACAACAGAAATGTAGCTCCTAGGTAGACTAAAGTATCCCCTCATTGCAAGAGAGTCTGCTTACAAGGCAGAAGAAAACTGTAGTAGTTCAAATAGACTAACATAGCCTGTGGTAACAATTCTCAAACTTCAGTGGCTTACAACCAGGTAAGAGTATTTCTTATTCACACTACATGTCTATCACCACTCTGCGCCATGTTGTAGTCACTCAGGATATTACCAACGATATTACCATGTTATAGTTACTCAGGATATTACGAAAAGATCATGAACCATGGGAGGGGAACTGGAGAGAGGAGGAAAGGGAAACATTGATGCAATTTACGATAAGTAATGAAACTCTTGGACAAATCACTTCACTTCTTTGATGTTCACTTTCACAATCAAGTAAATAAGGAGACTGGATTCTATGACTCAAGGTGCCTTCCACCTTGGAGGCTATGTGACCGGAGACTATGTGCTCCTGATGACTAAAGCAGGGAACCTCCCACTAGCCAGAACCTGGAGCACACCACTAACATTTATCTTTACTTCCAGCTGTATCAGAAGGTACCTTATTGGGACCATAAAAAGCCTGATGTCTCAACTGGGGTTCCATATCTGAACTCCAGAACAGAGATGATTTTAGTGCTTCTGTTCTCAGTTCTCTCAAGGAGAATTGATAACATATACCATTCTAGAAGGTTCTTCTGAGATGGCAGTTACAGGAAAGAAGTTAATTTGTTGCATATAATGGATGCCCATAGCACACTGGAGTCTATTTCTCTCTTGGGACCCATTTGAGAAAGGCTATTATCATCTCTTCCATCATTTCTTTGGATCTGGAGAGCTTAGTGCAAGCCTACCCCAAACCATGCCAAGAATTCCATGCCCTCCCCAAATGTCTACAAAATCCTAGAAGCTCCTGGCTCCTGACTGCTTCTTCATAAGATTTATTGATTTTACTAAGACTCACATTTTTTTCCTGTTTTCTGCTTTCTTGTCCCTGTCCATGTGGGAAATGCAACCCATCATCCTTCAACTAGTTGAGGTAAGTCAACCATCTCCAAAAGAAAAGAGTTCTAAGTCATGTGTTCCAACTAACACTCAGCCAACAAAAATAGATCCTTAACACTTTGTTCCCTCAGTGTTTAATCCCTCTGTTCTTCCAAGTGAATACTACAATTCTTTTCACATAGTCACCTGAATAATTTTTCAGGTAACACCTATTATGTTTATTTTAACTCCCCTTGTCTTCAAAATGGTAAACTGTTTTTAAAGCTGTACCAATTTGTTCATGAATACAGGAATACCCATTCCTTGAGGATCTCAACACAGTGTCTGGAAAGGAGTGGGTAGGAGATTGTGGATTGTACTCATGAATGAAAGAACAGTAATACTGATGAGGTGTTAAAAACTGAGGCAAATTGACATTTGGCTCTGATTTGTAGCTGCTCTCCTTCTTTCTTCCCAAGTGGATATTTTTTAATGAATATCAGATGTTCTGTTTCAAAAAATTGTTGAGTCTGTATCCTCATTTCCATATCAATTTCAACAGGAAACACTCCAAAAATACATGTAAGCTTATAACAAACACTAGACCCCAGACCTTGTGCTAAAAGTTTTCTTCCCTCCAATTACTGGGAATTTCTCACAAGTTTTTTTTCCTCATAGAAGCCTGCCTCTACCCATGTTATCATTAACCCTTTCTGGCTCTCATTCTCAGCCTCACTCTCACCCTAGTTCTTCTTTACCTACTCATTCACTCAATATCTACTCCCTCCTCTTCTGTATCCTCTGTCTTCACTCACCCTAAGAATTTTTCTCTATTTCCATGTAGGCAGTTCTGCCAGTATCTTTGTTGTTTCCTTCCATTCAATGTCCAATTGCTTCAGCTTCCACTTCCCAAGCAACCCATCTGTCTTAGAGAGCTTTTTATCATTGTGATCAAAATACCTTACCAGAACAACTTAAAGGAGGAATAATTTATTTTGGGCTCACAGTTTCAGAGGTTCAGTCCTGGGACCACCATCTCCATTTCTCTGGGCCTGAAGTAAGGCAGAACATCATGGAGGAAGGGTGTGGTGGAGGAAAACTGCTAATCACAGGGCAGGAAGCAGAGAGGAATTGAGGTACCAGGGACAATATATGAACCCCAAAGGCAAGTAGAGTTACCACCCAGTCAGTCCATTCAAATTATGAGGTTAAAGCTCTCATAAGCTAGTCAGTTCACCTCTGAACATTCCTGAATTAACACAGGAGATTTTAGAGGACATTGTATATTCAAGCCATAACACCATCCAAGGATTTTAGACCTTCCTTAAACCCTGATACTCATGGATATAATAAAATTTTCAATCTGTTCTGCTACATGAAAAGGAATCATTTGGCAAAGGTATAAATACTCTTACTAGGATAATTTGACCAACCTTACGAACCATGTCACAAGTTTCCTATCAGCATCCTTAGTCCCCCAACATCTGGAAACTGAACATCCTGTCTGTACAGTTCTCTTTTGTTGCATACAAACCACTGCAAAACCTGGTGGCTTAAAACAAACCTGGTGGCTTTCAGAAATACCTTGGTTGGGGCCTGGTGCGGTGGCACACGCCTGTAATCCCAGCAGCTTGGGAGGCTGAGGCAGGAGGATCGCGAGTTCAAAGCCAGCCTCAGCAACTTAGCGAGGCCTTAAGCAACTCGGTGAGACCCTGTCTCTAAATAAAACACAAAAAATAGGGCTGGGGATGTGGCTCAGTGGAGGAGTGCCCCTGGGTTCAATTCCCAGTACAAAAAAAAAAAAAAGAAATACCTTGGTTGACTGGCCTCATGTGGGTAGTTTTTCTCCTCTTGATGTCAGTTGGGGTCAGTTATCTGGGAGCCAAGGTAATCTGGAATATTCAAAATGGCTCACTCACATGTCTGGCAATAAATGCTGTCTGCTAGGATCTCAACTAGGGCTGTTGACCATTGTACCTCAGTTCTCCTCCATATGGTCTCCCCATGTGGATCAGGCTTTTCATAGCATGGTGAGTGGGACTATATGAAGAACAAGCATCCCGAGAGAAAGAAACATAAGCTGCCAGTCCTCTTAAGGCTCGGTTTGGAAATCCCAGAATGTCAGCCTAAAACCAGTCACAAAGCCAGCTCAGATTCATAAGGACAGGAAGTAAGTCCTACCCTGAATATAATGAGTGTCATGTGTGTAGAGCAAGGGTAGAATTGTTGGGGCCATGTTTGGAGACCAGCTAGCACAGTATCCATAACTCCCAAGTACTCAGAACTGCCACTTCCCCAGTACTTGATGTAAAATCACTATGACAATTAAATTTTGGAAAAATCTTCTAATTACCTAATACAGACTTGTACTGACACTTTGGATCTTGAACTATTCAAAGGTAGTTGTATTCAACTTGTCCTTTCCTTGTAAATCAAACTTTTAAGTTGGAATTTTCTTGGAAACTCCTAGTGTTTTTTCCATTCTTCTATTCTTGTCTTTAGGACATTGACTACATAGTTCAGGATCCAGTGTGGAAAACATACCATACCAATTGTTTTAACAGAGAAAATGTAATACAGGGATTTAATAATGTAGCTATCAAAGAACTGAAAAAGCAAAAAAGTAAATGCTGAGGTAATACAAAGATAGCAAATGGGGGGAAGCAACTATACCAACCCAGGGGCTGGGAAATAAAGGGAAGAACTAAGAGATGGCAGAGCCTAGAAGCTAGAAGAGGGATCCTAGGGAGTTGGGCCCAGACCTCTGAGGAGAAGGATTTCTTTGGCTGATGCTGGTGGCTCAGAAGCTAAGAAGAGGGTCTCTTGGAACTAGGACCCAAGTCTCTGAAGAGAGCTTAACAGACTAATTCCAGGAGTAGAATGTGAAACCAATTGTTGCTGGAACTAACTGCTGCTGACAAAGTGAAGTGAGGTTTGTGGGATAATGCTGATGGACACAAGGAGTAGACAGGAAGAATCAGCCCCTTGTTTGTCCAGCCTTGCAGTCTGTCTCTAATGGTTGGTCTTCTAGGCAGAGCCTAACAGGGACAGCTGGTGAAGCAGAAATATCCTTTGCAGATTCCCAGTCCCCAGCATCACAGGAAGAGTTTGGAATTGAGAAACAACAGCTTAATAAACTGTGTGCTCCTTTCCCCTGAGGAACAAGAGGTTTTTTTAAAGTTATTTCCTTGAATGATATTTATAATAGTGTTTATGGGGATTGGTAAGGGGGCACGGAGCTGAAGAAATACTGTCTGTGAGTGAGCATATACTTTCACCTATATTCTCAGTGTAGCTAGAAAACATTGAAGGTCTCAAGTCAGTAGTCCATATTTCAGGGTAGCTATGCAAATATGGTCATCTGAATCTGCCTTGGGTTTTGAGGTTTGTTTGTTTTGTGGTGCTGAGAATTTAACCCAGGGCTGCCCTCAGGTTTTTATATTAACTTAGGGGCATTAGAAATAATTTCTTATTGGTGGAGTGAGTGCTGTACAAGGTATGCGATGGGCCAGAAAGTCTGCATGGACCTCATAGTTCTTGTGTAAATGAGAAAAAAGAATCCAGCACACCTAAATCTAGACCCAGCATAACTCTCATTTTGTGTCCCACTCCCTTCATGAAAGATAGCAGGACCTGATCTGACTATAAGACTTGCTACCCTGTCTTCATGACATTGGTGAGTCCACCTTGGATTAAACCTTCAGTGCTTGTTGGAATATCTGAGGAACTGAGAGTAAGCAGGTCGCTGAGCTCACAGGAACAGGTTACATATTTAATGACTGTTTGCTCTAAGTACTTGTATGTTTGGCAGAATTGTGATGTGATTTCAAACTATATCCCCCTTAGTTGTGGGGAGAGAGATACAGAAATCTCTCCTCTGTCTCTGAATATAACTGTTTCCTTCTATTACCCAAAAGATCTGGCAATTACTGAGGAGCCATGTAGGCTTAGATTCATTCTCAAGAGCTCTAAGGGTATTTACTGATGGAGGAGGCAGCATCCCCAGTGAGATCCCCAGGGAAAAGGTAATATAGGGAAGGGAAAGGCAAGCGTGGTCAGCAGATCATCCGTTCATGAAAACTCTTTCCAAGGCTCCTCCCAAACTTTGGAAATGTGTGTTTTGCAGAGCCAGTTCTTCACCTTCTGGTTCTCTAGTTCTCCATATTCTACTGCAACCCTCTCCTTCCACCCTCACCCCTCAGTCCCTCCCCTCTTGTGATGGTTAATTTTAGGTGTCAATTTGACTGGATTAAGGAATACCTAGAGAACTGGCAAAACACTATTTCTGGGTGTCTGTGAGAGTGTTTCCAGAGGAGATTGGTGTCTGAGTCTGAGCAGACTAAGTGGAGAGGATCTACCTCAATGTAGTCAGGCACCATGCAATCAACTGGGCACCTGGATAGAACAAAAACAAAGGAAATATGAATTGATCTCTCTCTCTCTCTCTCTCTCTCTCTCTCTCTCTCCTCTCCTCTCCTGGAACTGGGATGCACTTTTTTATCCTGCCCTTGGACATTGGGACTACATGTTCTCTGGCCTTTAGACTCTAGAACTAGCACCAGTGCTCCTCTTAGCACCCCCACACCAGGTCCCACAGGTTCTCAGGACTTCAACCTCAGGCTGAAAGATATACTATAGGCTTCCCTAAGTTCTGAGGATTTTGGAAATCCAATGGTACCAACATCCCTTGGTCTCTAACTTGCAGATGGCCTGTTATGGTTTCTCAGCCTCTATAATCATAAAACTAATTCCCATTATAAATCCCCTCCCCTATATCTCTCTATACATACGGTAAGTTCGGTCACTTTGAAGAATCTTGACTAATATATCTCCACTCCTCACCAAAACTATGCCATTTTGGAGTCCTTTTCTTCGACCATTGAACAGTTCCAATCTGGACTTTGAGAAGTTCATTCCCAAGTGGGTGAGGAAGTGGGCAGAGGCCCCGGGGCCATTATTAAATTCAAACAGCTATGTTGAGAATACATGGCCACTTTTGAAATAGAAAACGAAGGGTCACAACACAAAGGATGAGAGATACACATTTTGGAAGAGGCTAATCATACTATCTAAAGTGTTCTCCACATCCTTACTTAGGTATTTGAAGTGTAGTTTCAAACATCTCTTTATAACTATCTGCTGTAGCACTCCAACAGACATGTGAACACACACACTCTTCCCAAAGGGATTACTGATTTCGTTTGACAAACAATAAATTCCCTGTTGCAAATCATGCTGTTAAATTAGCTGGAAAAGTTAGAACAACTTTTAAAAGGTTCTGACTTCATACAAGAAGAAATTCAGAAAAGAAAAATAAGTATATGCACAAGTCTAAATGCTGTAACGGGATGACTGGGTCTTTGGGGAAGATGGAAAACATTTGGCACCTTCAGGAGTGATTTCTGTTCTAATTTTTGGCCAGGATGGGTTTTCCAGGGCGTTCATGCAGTTCATTAAATATGTTATTATGTTGGCTTATGTTTCTCTTTCAATTTAAAAATCTAGCTCCTAGAAAACATTTGCCTGAAATGAATCCAAATAGTTTAGGCCTCAGAAGCAAATCCATTTTAACTAATAAAAGACTAATTTTCTAAATAAAGCAAGATGGTTTTTCCTAGATGAAAATCTAATTGTGAAATCCTATATCCTTAAATCTAGCAAATTACTAGCATAGACATTTCTAAGCGTATGCAACTTGGATCAGGTTTCTCATCATCAGAAAAAAGAATAATTTCTCTATCATCAGAATTCAAAATGAGCTGGAAGAACATTTTGAATTGCCTCATCTGGCAATTACCTCTTGAAGTAAACAAATCCATATGCTGAGGCCCTGAAAGATTTGGGTCTCTTCCATTACTTTTCCCACACTTCAACACCTCACCCCATCCCACACCATCCACCAGCCTGTCACTTTCCAATTCTTAACCAGGCCTTCTTGCCTGCCCTTTATTGGAGGCTAGGAATGGTTCCTGTCTTTAATGAGATTTTCTTCCTCAAATTCCAGACACAAAACATTATTGTTCATATTTTCATGCAGAGCAGCTAGTCAGGTGTGACTGATCAACTCTCTCAGCCCTCCAGCCAGAATTGCATAAATTGACACACTCTAAAAAAATTAGCATGTAACATCTGGGTCTCTTTTCACTCAGAAATGCATCAATTAAGAATTAGTCTTCTGAATAAACAAATAACTTGAAGCACTGTATTCCTATCAGAGCAGATTCTGCCACTCCCTCCTTGGGGCAATGTCTTTGTCCCTTGCATCCAATCAGCCATAAGAGCTGAGCATTATTCAGGATTCATCCTTTGAATTGTTGCAAGCATTAGCATCCCAGTTCTGTCTTTTTAAATAGACCCAAGGGTAAGTTCTTTCTTCAAACTACTGGAGTCACCTGTAGGCTATCTTGCAATGTGGTAGTTAGATGACAAAAGCCTAACAAAAGGGAGATTTGTGTAATGAAAATAAATAACAGAGCAGAATAGACTTTGAAAAATGTCAAGGCTGTGCACATTATTTCATTGCCATGAAACTTGAGGACATGTCTTTATCCTAGACTTCTCAAAGTAAATTCCTTTGAGCAGATTCTGAAACCAAACTATAATCACAGTTATTCATTCTCCCTCATCTATACATTCATTAAATAAAAACAAAATGAGTACTTCCTATATGTAAAGTCCTATATTAGTTGCTGGGGACAGGATGGCAAAATTCTCAACCTTGGGAAGGTCATAGTCTAGCAGAAGAGACAATCAAATAAGAACAAGCATGTGTTGTAACTGTGATCCACCTCATGCTTTGAATATAGCCCTTGCTGCTTTGCCACCAAGCCTTATTTAAAAGGGATAGTTATTTTAGTTTGGTTTTGTTTTTGTTTTTTCTTCTCTCTGCCTGGTTCTCTAAACTGGGAGAAACGGGATAACCTTTCTTCTGTATCTTAGGCTGAGTTATCTTTCCTACAGCACACACCACAGGACCACACTTCAGGGATGGCACCAAAAGATCAAAGAAATGACTATCCCCCAAATTAACGAGTGAATCACATTCCCCCCATAGGTATCACCTGGAATGGAGCCTTTGAATCACCTCTTTTAAAACCCTCTATTCCCCTTGATGGGCAGAATCACAGCCTCTGGGACAGGAGTCCCCAGTGTTTCTCCTTTGCTAACAAAGCAATAAAGCATCTTTTTTTTGTTGTTTTCTCAAAACCACATCCTCATTATTAGATTGGCATAGGGACAAGGACTGAGCTTTCAGTAACACTGAGATAAAGATTCTGATGAAATCAAGTGCCAGAGCTTTGGCAATGAAGAAAAGAAGGAGCACCTACTGCGTTCCTGCAGGAGATGACAATGTTCACAGTACTGACCAGGAGGGGTACCATGTAGTGAGTGGGAGCAAAAAGCAAGAGATGGAGAAGGTAGAGAGAAGAGTGGGCTGGGACAAGGCAAGAGCATGTATGTGTAAGGAAAGAAGCCAATGAAGGAAATAAAGAGAGGAGAGTGGTGGCGCAAAAGTAACACAGGTTTATTTGGGTCACACCTGTGCAGGGGGGCCCAGTGGAGAGGTGCGGCTCCCTAGGAGGGAGGGGAAACTAGCCAAGGAACAATAGGTCCTGGGGGAAAGTGGCGGATAGTGGGATAGTGAATGCTGAGCCCTAAACCATGATCTTCCCCCATGGCTAATTACTTACAGCCTGGTATAGATATAGTGGAGTGGGGGGTGGGGTAATTTGTGCTACAGGGTTGTCAGGGAAGGGTCCCTGGGGTGTCACGTTCATAAGGAACTAGGTGTTTTCAGGATTTCAGTCTCAGATAACAATTTCCTTTCTTATGATTATAGAGTGTTTGGAGTTTGCATGATGATGGAACATTGTCTGGGGTTCAGGCTGAATCAGTGACCCTGAGGCAACACTTGTTCTATGATGTTTCAAAATGGCTTTGCCTATGTCATGCCTAACAGTATGAAGGCTTGAGAATGAGAGCCAGCGTGTTCCATTATTGGAACTGAAAGAGCAGCAGGAGAATAAAGTGAGGAGAAGGCACTAAGGGGGAGATATTCCAAGAGAAGAAAATGGAAAAAATGAGAGAAAAACGAATTGTAAGAAATTTTGGACTTGACTCTAAGGTTAAGGAAAAGTGGAATCGATTGAATTATAGTTGAAGGGTTATGGAAAATAATATTCCTGGAACATAGCCCCCAAAGAAAAACAGAGAGAGGTGCAGCTCCCTAGGAGGGAGGGGAAACTAGCCAAGGAACAATAGGCCCTGGGGGAAAGTGGTGGATAGTGAATGCTGAGCCCTAAACCATGATCTTCCCCCATGGCTAATTAGTCCTAAACAGAAGCACAAAAAATACCAATGGGCAAGATTTGAGTACTCATCCCTTGGGATCTGGACTCTTATCTCCCCAGACAAGGGGTTTCAGCCTTTTTACAACTACCCTCCTAAATTGAAGTTTTAACCTGTTCAACTAGCCCCTGATGGTCAACGCTGCATGTACACAGCTTCCAATGATGACATCATTGTACCCTATAAAACCAAAACCCCCCTCTGTAACTGAGGGCCATTTTCTCATCCAGAAAATGGGCCCAAATGGCACCTGAATCTGGAAAGGAATAAAGGCTTCTCTGAATCCGTTGAGGTCTGCCTCCATCCTTTTGTGCTTACAATGGTAGTCCCTGCTTCTCCTCATGTTTTGTTTTCTGAGGTTTCAGTTACCACTACAATATTTTGAAGGAGAGAGAGCAACCACATCCTCCTAACTTATGGCACATTATTATAATTGCTCTTTTGTATTACTAGTTATTGCTGTGAATATCTTACTGTGCCCAATTTAGAAATTAAACTTTATCATGGGCATGTATGTATAAGAAAAAGCACAGTATATATAGGGTTTTGTTCCAGGCATCCTGGGGGGTGATCTTGGAATGTATACCCAGCAGATTAAAGAGGACTGCTACATTATTTCCAATTTGTCATAGTTTAGATGTGGTGTCCTCTTAAAGCTTACGTGTTACACAATGCAAGAAGGTTCAGAGGAGAAATGATTGGGTTGTGAAGGTCTTAACCCTATCAGTGAATTAATCCCCTGACAGGGATGAACTGAGTGGTAACCAAAGACTGGAGGAGGGGGGCACTGGGGGTGTGGCTTTAGGGTATATATTTGTATCTGGCAGGCAGAGACGTCCCCCCACCTCCCCCCTCTTCTTGATCATGTGAGCTGCTTCCCTCTGCCACACTCTTCCACCTTGATGTTCTGCCTCACATCTAGCCCCAAGGAATAGAGCCAGCCTTCTATGGACTAAGACCCTGAAACCATGAGTTGTCAAATAAACTTCCCATCCTCTACAATTGTTCTGGTTAGATCTTTTAGTCACAGGAGTGAAAAAGCTAACTAAAACACATTTCTTCACTCCCTTCATGCTAAAGCTATCATTGCCTGTTCTTGCCCATGGCCTCCTGATGATCAGAGTGTTGCCAAAAGCTTGGTCCTTTTCCCTGATGCCAAGTCAATAACAAGGACATACATGGTTTTGAGGAAAAGGAAAAAGAAGGTTTATTGCTTTGCTGGCAAAAGAGAAACACAGGGAAACCCTGTCCCAGAGATTGTGATTCTGCCCATCAGCAGGAACAGGGGACTTTTAAAAAGATGATTCAAAGGTTCTCTGTAATTCACTTGCTAATTTGGGAGACAGTCATTTTTTAGATCTTCTAGTACCATCCCCAAAGTCTGGATTACTTCATTCCTGTGGTGGGTGTGTGCTCAGGGACAGATAACTGTAGGATGGGGAAAAAAGGTAATCCTGTTTCACCTGAGATTGGGGATGGGGAGAGATTAGGGAGGAGCAGGGAGAGAAGAAGAGAAAGAAACATGCCATTTTAAAAATAAGTTGCAGTGTCAAAGCAGCAAAGGTTATATTCGAAGCATAAAGTGGGCCATTGTTACAAGAGTTCTTTTCCCTGCCCCTTGATTTTGGGTTTAGCAGCATAATTTGCCCTAGTCAATGGAATGTTAGCGGAGAAGACCAGTAGAAGCCATGAATGAGCAAGTGTGGTGTAGCTTCCTTTCTTGCACACCTATGAGCTTCGAGGATAAGAATACTTTTCAGGTAGCTGCTGTCCTTTTTCCCTAGGCCCTAAAGTGAATATTCATGGCTTAGACCCAAACCAACCAGAAGCCAGGGATCATATGCAGCTGGACCTTGCCTCAGTGAGCCCACTGACCTGAAAGAATGAGATAAATATTCATTTTTATAGCCATTAAGATTATGGGGTGTTAAGTGACAGAAATGGAAATGCGAAAAACCATGACACAATTTTAAACAGGGGAGTGCCTTGGCCATAGTTGTATTTCAGGATGCTCCCTGGCTTCACTATGAAGAACAGATTGAAGCTGAGAAGACCAGTTGGAGGAGGTGCAGAGACCAATTAGAAGATGACTTTGTTAATCCAGAGAGAAATACTGGTGGCCTTTCCAAGGGTGTCAGTGGCAACTGATGGAAAGAAACATGGATTCCTATTTAATATTCCTTTAGAGCACTATTTATTTTTTTTCTTTTTAATATAAAGTCTATTTTCCTCTAAGACCAAGATAAGCACAATCTCTCTGAGACATCAGACCTCAACAGTTCCTTTAGTAGCCCAGGCTAGCTTCATTTGTTCATTCATGCCATTTATTATTCTATTACCATTTATTAAATGCCTGCCATATGTCAGAATAATAAGATAGGACATCCCAGCTGTTGGGTAGGCTGATCAGTCTCCTTTTCCAGGGAAGCTCCACATGGCCAGCTGCTGAACGCTCTTCCTCAGTCAGCCCAGGCCTTTCTGGTTTGCCTTCAGCCAATAGCAACCCAAACCTTTCCCGCCAGCTCTTAGCCAAACCCCCAGATGCACTAGCCAATCCCCCAGACACAGTCCCGCTCAGGGAGGACCCCAGCCAATGAATTTAAAGTTGCCAATGCAGCCAATCCCAGTTCAACAACAGCCCCTAAGAAGGTACTTAATCTCAGGGCCATTTTCCCTTCTCCCTTCTACTACCCACTTCAACACCTGGAGTGGCCACTATGCCACTCCAAAAAAATCCCCCTGGCTGAAACGTGGTTTTTGGTGTCGTCCTTTTGCCTAACACCAGCTATCCAAAAGCCCACAACCCAGGAAAGAGAGACACATAAACAAATAATTGCAATAATATATACTAAGGATTGTAATGTACTTTAATAAAATTGAGAATAAACCCTAAAAGAACACAAAGGAGAACATGATAGTTTTACTCAGCTTTTTCACTGCTAAGACCAAAAGACCTGACAAGAACAATTAGAGGATGAAAAATTTATTTGGGAGCTCACAGTTTCAGAGGTCTCAGTCCATATATGGCTGACTCCATTTTGGGAGGCCTGAGGTGAGGTGGCAGAGGAAATCAGCTGGGAACATTTCATCAGGAAGCAGAGAGACGTGGACAAAATATATAGCCCAAAGGCATGTCCCTCAATGACCCACCTCCTCCATCTACACCCTACCAGTCCACAGTTACCACCCAGTTAATCCCTATCAGGGGATTAATGTACTGATTAGGTTATACCTCTCATAACCCAATCATTTTACCTCTAAGATTTTTTCCATCGTCTCACACATGAGCTTTGAGGGGGACACCTCATATCGAAACCATAATAATGATCCTCTATTTGTTTTATTCACTGATGTATCCCAAGTACCTGAAAAAAAATTCCTAGCACCCAGCAGATACCTGATAAATATTTGGGTTTTGTGCTTAAGTTTCCAGAACTTTGGCTCAGATTCACCCTTCTGTCTCTTTCTGATCTGGACTGCGATGAAGAGAGTAAGGAGCATCCTGCTAGCCCCTCTGGCTGTATGCCTATCCTCAGATAGGAATCCCATGAAATGATGCCCAGGTGCCCAATAGTTTTGTGCGGCAGAGACTATAGGATGAAGAATAAGGCATTGCATTGAGCCATTAGGAGATTGCTATTGACATTTATTTTTTTGTACTGGGGATTGAACCCAAGGGCACTCAAACACTGAGTTACATACCAGTCCTTTTCTTTTATATTTTGAGACAGGGTCTCACATTAAGTTGCTGAAACTGGCTTTAAATTTATGATCCTCCTGCCTCAACCTCCCAAACTGCTGAGATTACAGGTGTGTGGCACCACGCCTGGCTGCTATTGACTGTTTTAAATGTTTTACTTTTTTTTAGTTGTAGATGGACACAATACCTTTATTTTACTTATTTTTATGTGGTGCTGAGGATCAAACCCAGTGCCTCACATGTGCTCGGCAAGTGCTCCACCACTGAGCCACAACTCCAGTCCCTGCTATTGACTTTTGATGGCAGTTTTGATTGTTAGGTTAAGAAACCACCCTGCAAGCACAAGCTTCTTCATCCTGCTTCTTCAGGTTCAGTGTGGATTCGAATATGCCCCAGATGCACTGGAGATGTGAGAAGGAAGGCACAGAACCAGAGGGCCTAGCAAGATGCTACTCCCTTCCTGACATTGAGACAGGGACAAAGGACAAGTAGTCTGCATAGATAGTTGGAAGATGAGGGCTAATTATCAAAGAAAAGGAAATGGTTGCTGATAAGAAACCTCCAGGGATTGTGCTTCCCTGCCCCAAGGGTTGCTTACATCTTTTATCCAAGGCACTTCCCAACACATTATCCCTTGACTGCTCCTTACTGCCCTTAGGCAAGTACACAGAGAAGAAAGAAAAGGTGGTGAGGAGAGGTTCTGGGAATTTATAAAAAAGAAAGACACACCCCTCCTGCAGGCACCCAGTTCTGGGCCCCCTTCTCTCTGGAGAAGTCTCTGTCTTTCTCTTAAATAAAACTTGCTTTCTAGGCTTGCCTCAGCATTTCTCAGGTATTTAATCTTCAACAATGGGCTAAGGATGACCCAATCCTGATTTCCAAAACTGGTATCCACATTTACCTTGAATTATTCACCCTGGTCTAAGTCTGACCCTTGGTTGCTAAAGTCTTTAAACTTTAGCCCAGAGATCTTGATTCACACTAAATCAGCAGGGACTAAATAATTAATATACACCAATATGCTTCATGATAAATTTTTGCTGGGCACGGTGGCGCATGCCTGTAATCCCAGCACTTGGGAGGCTGAGGCAGGAGGATCGCGAGTTCAAAGCCAGCCTCAGCAACTTAGCGAGGCCCTAAGCAACTCAGTGAGACCCTGTCTCTAAATAAAATACAAAACAGGGCTGGGGATGTGGCTCAGTGGTGGAGTGCCCCTGGGTTCATTCCCCAGTACAAAAAAAAAAAAAATTTTACCAAGAATTACAACTTCCATATGTTTTTTTCTATTCTTATCTGTCTAACCAGTACATTTTTTTTCATTAGACGAACTATAGGGAATGTGTAATTATCTGAAGGTACCTTGAGGCTTATGGAATTAGAGCAAAGAAAGAGGACTTCAGTGTTAAAATGAAATCAGGTTTTATTAGCCTGACATAATTTCAGGATTTGACATGTCAGGCATTTTGGATATTTATTGAGACTCACATGGGACCCTTTCCCCAAGGCAGTGAATAGAAAGGGATAACCCAAGTCTATCTAGCTTCCTTGTTGGCCAATCCTTATTTATGATTGTCACTTGGGTTCCCAAGAAGCCCTCCTAGGCAATTGCCTGCATCAAGACCATGGGGCCCTTGCATGTGGAATTGTTGTACCCAAAGAAAATAAAATCATCCAAGCCAATCACGTAAAGCCAAAAGAAGCCTTTATTTTAGCTGGCCAGCGACAATTGCCCTTACTCCTAAAAGCAGGGTACCGGGAAATTGCGCATTAATTGTGTCATTGCCAACTTTTATAGGGCTGGGGATGGGATTAAGGCGAGGATATAGGGCGAGGGAGGGATTAGGGTGGGGCTGACTTTCTCCTGATGGCACTGGAGAATCTTTAGGAAGTATAACAGAATGATTCAATAGGAAAGGGTTGAAAAGGCAAATGTAATTTGTAAAAAAAAAGAAAGAAAGAAAGAAAGAAATCAGCAAGTGCTGCTAACTAAATAAAAAAGTGGCTGGCTTTTTTTTTTTTTCTTTTTAGTACCAGGGATTGAACACAGGGGCATTTAACCACTGAACCACATCCCTAGCCCTTTTGATTTTTTCTTATTTTGAGGCAGGGTCTTGCTAAATTGTTTAGGGCCTCACTAAGTTGCTGAGGCTGGCTTTCAACTCGCAATCCTCCTCCCTCAGCCTCCAAGCTGCTGGAATTATAGGCGTGCACCACCGGGCCTAGGTTGGCTCTTATAAAGCTGGTTGTAGTATTAAAATGTTCACACACCAATTTTAATTTGGGCTTTCATCTCCATGACAAAGGATGAAGAAAACCTTCACAACTGGTTTGAATAGTCTTTGGATTTTAATGGAACATGAAGTAATAAATCATTGTGTCAGGTGTGGCTCTACCTTTATTTCTCCCACAACTAACCCCTTGCTGATTGAACACTCTCAAGAAAAAATTATACAGCCCTGAATAAAATGTAAGCACACACATGTAAACAATATCACCATAAATAACCCTTCTTGTCAAACTTAGCCTGTGTGCATCTATCCTTGCATTTATTGCCATACATGTTATTGGGGCACAATAGAGGTTTTAGATGGGGAGTGTTATGTTTTGGATACGACATGTCCCTCAAAAGCTCCTGTGTTAATGCAGGAGGTAAAATTATTAGAATACAAGAGCTATAACCTATTCAGTGGATTAATTCATGTGATAGTTTAATAATTTGAATGGATTACTGGGTGGTAACTATATGCAAGTGGGGCACGGGTGGAGGAAGTGTGTCTCTGAGGGTCCCTGGCTCCTTGTGCTCTCTTTGCTCCCTGGCTACCATAAGGTGAGTACCATCTCTCTATCACACTCTTCCACCATGATGCTCTACCTCATCTTGGGCCCAAAGTCAAGGAGTTGTTTGACCATGGTCTGAAACTCTGAAACCATGAGCCCCAAATAAACTTTCTTCCTATAAGTTGTTCTGGTCAGGTATTATGGTCACAGTGACAAAAAGCTTACTAACACAGGGTTACTTTAGAATCGCCTGCTATGATAAGGGTGGTTGTCTCTTGCAACTTTCTACATCATAATCAGAAGGGGAAGTCCTTTCATATTTATTTAAAATTCTTAGTTTGTTTTTTAGTATTCTAGCAAAACTGGTACATGATTTCCAGTTTTTTGTTTTGTTTTGTTTTGTTTTTAGGTATCTGTCATCTTCAGATGCCTGGTTATTTGGGCCTATTTCCCCTGGAAATACAGGCTCCTTTGCCTCATTTTATCTACAGGTAATAGCTGAAGGCCAGCCCCTAATCTGGATCAGCTTCAAAGTTCAAGGCATGCAGCAGAAAGGAATCCTAAGTCTGAGAACCTCAAAAGTCAAAGTTAATCATTCCTACCAAACTAATTCTCAGCTCAAGGGCACAACTTTGAACCTTCAGAGAGAGCCCTTGGCACTTGGAGAAGGTGGCCCACATAGGTGGCAATCCGGCAGCTTGGATGATTTGTGAGGAAGGGTGGTTGCCAGGGCCAGGCAGTCCAGTTTTTTTAGCTGCTCTTCAACCTGGGAACACTTGGGCTCTCCCTAAAATCACTCCCATGTCCCCCAGTGTGTTAGCTTTTTGATGCTGTGACAAATACTTGAGAAAATCAACTTAAGGAAGGAAAGATTTATTTTAGGCTAAGTTTCATAGGTTTCAGTACATGATCAGTTGGCTCCAAGGCAGAAACATCATGGCAAGACAGTGTGACAGAATAAAGCTGTCACCTCATGGAAGCCACAAAGCAGAGCTCAAAGAGACAGGCAGGTCAGGGACAAGACATACCCTTCCAAGGCACACCTCCAGTGACCCATGTAGGCCCTACTTCCTACAGTTTCTACCACCTCCCAATAACGCCATCAAATGATTAATCTCACACCGGGCATGGTGGCTCATGCCTGTAATCCCAGGGGCTCAGGAGGCTGAGGCAGGAGGATCTCGAGTTCAAAGCCAGCATCAACAACAGCGAGGCCCTAAGCAACTCAGTGAGACCTTATCTCTAAATAAAATACAAAATAGGGCTGGGGGTGTGGCTCAGTGGTCGAGTGCCTCTGAGTTCAATCCCTGGTGCCCCCCCAAATTATTAATCTCTCAATGGATTGATCCAGTGATAAGGTCAGAGCCCTCATGATCCAATCACTTCCCAACATCTCTCCTCTGAACCCTGCTGCGCTTGGGATCAAGTCTTCAACACATGAACCTTTGGGGGACATTCCACAGCCAAACCATAACACCCTATAATCCCAGTTTGGTCTGGTTTGAGTGTGTTCCTGAAGAGAAGTCCTACATTTGCCTTTGCCAGGAGTCTTAAATATATCCCAGCCTGGGATCATTTTTTTATATTGTTGTACCCAAAGAAAATAAAATCATCCAAGCCAATCATGTAAAGCCAAAAGAAGCCTTTATTTTAGCTGGCCAGCAACAATTGCCCTTACTCCTAAAAGCGGGGTGCCAGGAAATTGCATGGTAGTTCTTCTGCTGCCAACTTTTATAGGGCGCAGAAAGGGACCAGGGTGGGGCTATAGGGAGGGGATTTGGGACTGGGGTGGGCTATAGGGAGGGGATTTGGGATTGGGGTGGGCTATAGGGAGGGGATTTGGGATTTGGGGTGGGGCTGACTCTCCCAATCAGGATGGAGAATCTCCCTGGGGAACATCAACATTCCAATCTGTTTTCTGTGGCTATAACAATATCAATTTCTCAGCTCAGAGTAGCTCAGAGTAAATAATATAAATTCAGACAACAACCAATCAACCACCTAGGAAAGGTGATGGTTGGTAATTCTCATGGGTATATGGTTTTCACTCAAAGTTCAGGCAAAAACAGACACAGACCTTTCTTTTCACTCAGCTGTAGCTGAGCCACATCCCCAGCCCTATTTTGTATTTTATTTAGAGACAGGGTCTCACTGAGTTGCTTAGGGCCTCGCTAAGTTGCTGAGGCTGGCCTGCCCAGGTTTTTTTCTTCTTTCATAGAACTAGGGATTGAACCCAGGACCTTACATATGCTAGGCAAGTGCTCTACCACTGAGGTACATCCCTAAGTGCCCACCTCCATTTTGAGACAGGGTCTTGTTAAGTTGCCCAGGCTGGCTTTAAACTTGCTAACCTCCTGCCTCAGCCTCCTGAGTAGCTTAATAGCTTTGGGGGTCAGGGGACAAAGGTCTGGGCATAGACAGGGTGGGTATTTAGAACTAAAAATTTTTATAAACTTGGGACCCTAGAGGTGGGTGTGGTGGCAAGTATCTGTAATCCCAGCTACGCAAATATGTTTGTACATTCTATGATATTCACATACACAAAGGACACAAAGCCATGTCCTTAGGTGACACGATTACATTTCTCTTACTATCTTGTTTGATTTGGGGGTTGTTTTTATGTGTGTGTGTGTGTGTGTGTGTGTGTGTGTTTGTGTGTGTGCTGGGGATTGGATGCTTTATAAATGTTATGCGTGTATGTTGTTCCTTCCGCACCGAACAACAAAGGTTGGGTGCCCACCCTAGGACCAGCCAGGGGGGGCACGGGGTCAGGCAGGATGGTGAGTGTCGATGGCTGAAAAACGCACACCAGCCGGGAGTCTGTCCAGAAAGATCTCAGTTTAATGGAGGGGTGAAACAGGTATATGAAAAGGGAGCGAGGGGAGGAGATACAGGCGGGGGCCAATCATCTTAAAGGTCAACAGCCCATGCAGTATACAGCAAGGCCTGCAGGGCAGAGGTCTGCTAAGATGTAAAGCTGCTCAGGTTCATGGAAGTTGAATGAGCCAATCCTGGGCCGCCACCTTGGTGGTACCACGAGTGGGGGAGGCTTTTGCCCCGTTGTTAATGTGGTCGCCCTTTTAAGGTGTGTCCCTACACGTGTATTCTACCACTGAGCTACCACCCCAGCTAACAATGCATTTAAAAGGATGTTTGCCCACACATGAAGGCCAATGGAACAGAATAGAAGACACAAAGATAAACCCACCCACATAAGTACAGTTATCTCATACTAGACAAAAACACCAGAAACATATATTGGAGGAAAGATAGCCTCTTCAACAAATAGTTCTGGGAAAACTGGAAACCTATATGTAGCAAAATGAAATTGAATACCTATCTCTCACATTGCACAAAACTCGACTCAAAGTGGATCAAGGAACTAGGCATTAGACCAGAGATCCTGCACCTAATAGAAGAAAAAGTGGGCCCAACTTTCCATCATGTCAACTTAGGAACTGAGTTCCTCAACAAGACTCCTAAAGTGCAAGAAGTAAAATCAAGAATCAATAAATGGGATGGTATCAAACTAAAATATTCTTCACAGCAAAGGAAACAAGAGCATGAAGAGAGAGCCTGTAGAATTGGAGAAAATCTTTGCTACCTGCACCTCAGATGGAACATTCCAGGATATATAAAGAACTCAGAATCTTAACACCAAAAAAATAAATAACCCAATCAATAAATGGGTAAAGGAAGTGAACAGGCATTTCACAGAAGAAGAAATTAGAATGATCAACAAATATATGAAAAAATGTTCAATTTCTGTAGCAATTAGAGAAATGCAAATTAAAACTACAATGACATTTCATCTCACTCCCGTCAGAATGGCAGTTGTTAAGAATACAAGTAACAGATTTATGAAAAAATGTTCAACATCCCTCGTTATAAGAGAAATGCAAATCAAAACCACCTTAAGATTTCATCTTACCCCAACTAGAATGTCTTTTATTAAGAACACAGGCAACAACAGGTGTTGGCGAGGATGTGGGGAAAAGGGTACACTCATACATTGCTGGTGGGAGTGCAAGTTGGTGCAGTCACTCTGGAAAGCAGTGTGGAGATTCCTTAGAAAACTTGGAATGGATCCACCATTTGACCCAGCTATCCCACTCCTTGGCCTATACTCAAAGGACTTAAAATCAGATTACTACAGTGATGCAGCCACATCAATGTTCATAACTGCTCAATTCACAATAGCTAGATTATGGAATCAACCTAGATGCCCTTCAGTAGATGAATGGATAAAGAAACTGTGGTATATATACACAATGGAATATTACTCAGCCATAAAGAAGAATAAAATTATGGCATTTGTAGGTAAATGGATGATGTTGGAGACTGTTATGCTAAGTGAGATCCGCCAATCCCAAAAATCCAAAGGTCGAATGGTCTCTCTGATAAATGAATGATGATGCATAATGCGGGGGGGGGGGGGAAGGGTGGCAAGAATGGAGGAAGGATAGCTAGCATAGAGGGAAGGGAGGGGTGGGGGCGGGGTGGGGGGTAAAAATAATAACAGAATGTGTGACAGATACCATTGCCCTGTGTACATGTATGAACGCACAGATGGTGTGACTCTACTTTGTGTACAACCAGTGAAACAATAGCTGTACTCCATTTGTGTTCAATGAATCAATAAGCAAATTAAAAAAAATAAATAAATAAAGGGCATAACAGAAAAAAAAAGAATAAAGCATTAAAGAAAAAAAAAGAATACAAGTAACAATAAATGTTGGCGAGGATGTGGGGAAAAAGGTACACTCATACATTGCTGGTGGGACTGCAAATTGGTGCAACCATTCTGCACAGCAGTATGGAGATTCCTCAGAAAACTTGGAATGGAACTACCAATTGACCCAGTTATCCCATTCCTTGGTTTATATCCAAAGGACTTAAAATCAGCATACTACAGTGACACAGTCACATCAATGTTCATAGCACTCAGTTCACAATAGGTAAGCTATGAAACCAGCCTAAGTGCCCTTCAACAGATGAATGGCTAAAGAAAATGTAGTATATATACAGAATGGAATATTAACCATAACAAAGAATGAGATTATGGCATTTGCCAGTAAATGGATGAGTGTGGAGACTATCATGCTACAATGAAATTAGCCAGTTGCAAAAAAACAAAAGCCAAGTGTCCTCTCTAATATGCAGATGCTAACACACAATAAGAGGGAGGGAAATAATAGAGGTTCAGTAGTTTAGACAAAGGCAAATGAAGGGAAGGGAGGGAGGGAGGATGGAAATAGGAAAGACAGTAGAATAAATCGGAGGTATAACTTTCCTGTGTTCATATATGAATACACCACCAGTGTAACTCCACATCATGTACAACCACAAGAATAGGATCCTAATTAGAACAAATTATAATCCATGTATATATAATATGTCAAAATATACTCCACTGTCATGTGTATCTACAAAGGACAAATAAAAAAAAGATGTATGCCTTACTTTATCCAGCACTGCTAGGTGTTCTGATGTGTGCCTTCACTTAAGAACCACTGCAACAGAAATAACAAGCCTACATCATTATATTTGCAAGAGAACTTTTTATTTTGCTAGAAAGTAATCTTTTGAAATACTAGTTTTCAAAAGAAATTAAACCTTTATTGACATCTGCCTTAAAGATAGAATACTTTTGCTACAGATGATTGCCTTTTGATGGTTAGGTAATTTTATAACTACTTGAATATAGACGATTTTGATGGAATCATATATTATATAGTGGGCAATTCCATTTTCCCAAAGAATAAGAAAAAATGTTTACATCATGTTTCGTGCATGAAAAAATTTTCTTGGCCAAAAATTTTTTGAGCTCTGAAATCATTTTAAAACTTTTGCATTAAATTGATTTTACTTGTCAATATGCTGAAACCCAGTATAATTGCATTTAGCCTTTGGCAGTTTTTTAAAAGCCAAATGGATAATAATCCAGTAATTTTAATGGTGTCACTGCTAACATTACTAAACAAGTACATAAAAAAATTTCAAGTACCAAGTACAGCTACCATCTCATTGTCACTTCTTACCAAAACCCATTAAACCTAAATGGATAAAATATCCATTGTGAATATGTATAGAATATTGGACAAGATTTACACAGAAAGTGTGCTAAAGTTTGAATGATTTTTTTCTCCTCCAAAACTCATTTTGGAATTTGTTTGCTATTGTGGCGGTGTTAGCAGGTGGAAGTTTGGGAAGCTCTGTGAGGGCTTTGGCCTTAAGGTTAGGATTAAAGCCATGTTAAAACAGTGAATTCCACCCTCTGTTGCTCTCTCTTGCTCTCCCACCACATGAGGGTGCAGCAAGGCCTTCACCAGATGCCAGCACCTTGGCCTTGGATTTCCCAGCCCTAAGAACTGTAAGAAAATAAATTTCTATTGTTCTTGAATTATCCACTTTATGGTACTCTGTAATGGCGGCACAAAATGGCCTAAAGACAAAGTGTAAGCTAAGGTTTTCAAATGATCCAACAGTTTCATTGTTGACATGATGAATCTTTTCTGCAAAATTAATAAAAATCAACAATTTAAAAATTCGGTTACTGCCCCAGGCATGGTGGTGCAAATCTGTAATCCCAGTGATGCTGATGAAGAGAATCAGTCAGAGCCCAGTCCCGTTTCCCCAGATGTCAAAGACTGAACACCCCAGAATAGATAGAAAGTAGAAAGCAAGTTTTATTTAAAGGATAGTAAAGAGAGACTTCTCCAAAGAGAAGGGGCCCCAGAGCTGGGTGTCCTGCTCCTTTTGTACATTTTAGATTTCCTTTGTTTTCATGCCCTCCTTCTCCCCTTATTTTGTCTAGTGACTAGTGACCAAAAGGTGGGAAAGAAGCCTTCCAGGGGTGCCTCTCCATGCCTGTCCAAAGGAGCAGGAAAGGTACTTCCCAGGAGGAACTTCATTAACAACTCCTACAACTCCCAGTATGGAGGAATAATTCCCTGGAGGCAGGTAGCCTAGGCAACAGGTTGGAGGAGGAGGGGGAAGGACTCTGGAGGCCTCAGCATTTTATTTCCTTTGGAATTAGCCCTCATCTTTCCCAAACTGACTCAGTCATTTATTACCTACATTGACTGTCCCCAGGCCTTACCAGCAACTTAGGAGACTGAGGCAGGAAGATCACAAGGATTGCAAGTTCAAGGTCAGCCTTGGCAATTTAGTGAGACCCTGTCTCAAAATACAAAAATTTTTTAAAAACGGCTGGGGATATAGCTCAGTGTTAGAGTATCCCTGGATTCAATCCCCAGTAACTCAAGAAAGAAAAACAGGTTTCTGCAAGTTTCATTATCTTATTAGAAAATGGATGCAATTTTTTATTTATTTTGTTTTGACAATTTGTATTACATATATAACTATATTCTTACCCCAAATTGAATAAATTAAAAATCCATATTCTGGCTGGACATGATAGCACATGCCTGTAATCCCAGTGACCCCAGAAGATGAGGCAGGAGGATCAGAAGTTCAAAGTTTGCCTCAGCAACTTAGCAAGGCCCTAAATAGTTTAGTGAGACCCTGTGTCAAAATAAAAAATAAAAAGGGCTGGGGATGTGGTTTAGTGGTTAAGCATTCCTGGTTCAACCCTGGTATCAAAGAAAAAAAATCAATATTCCATATACTATGAGAAGTGTTTTACAGGAGAAACTCACTTGTAACTTGCAGAAAACACTAACATCCACATTTTACAAATGAGAAACTAATTTGCAAAATTGCATGACTTACATTGTAGTAGAGTTGGCATTTTAACCCAGGCTGTCTAACTCTAGACCCTTGTGTTTTACAACAAAACTACACTGGCTCTTAAAATTTAAAAACTAAAAACCCAAACCACTCAAACAACAAATATATCAGGAACATTCTAAGATCTCTCTCATGATGTGGTCCTGGGAAGAGTAGAAGTGGTATCACCTGCGAAACTGTTAGAAATACAGATTCCTTAGCCCCACCCTAAATCAGAAATTCTGTAGATGGGGCAGGAAAGCTGTGTTTTAACAAATCTTCCAGGTGATTTGATACACACTTAACAATTGTCCAACAAAAAGATGCATTTATTCAGTATTTTGACAGATTTGCCAACCTGTCTTTACTGAACCTTGTTTCCTTTAGAAGACACTCTTCTATCTTTATAGAATAAGGTTTGACCTTCAGGAACACAGGGAACAGTGGTGCACACCTGTAGTTCCATCTACTCAGGAGGCTGAGGCACAAGGATCACTTATGTATAGGAGTTTAGGATGAGCCTATATAACATAGCAAGACTCCATTTCAAACAACAAACAGAACACAGGGATGTGTGCTTGCTTCAACACTAAACTGCAACTGTAAACAACCTAAACCCTCAGCACATCTATGGATTTCCCTAATAATTTCCAAGGCTTCATGCACCCAGTCAGTGCATAGAATCCTGTACACTGAAGGAGAGTTTATCAACCAAAATAATTTAAAAGAATTTCTAATATTTGCTTGTGAGCCTCAAAAAAAATACTCAAGTTCACTAAAATTAAAGGATTAAAAATATCAAGTCCAGACAAGAATATAGAGCAACTGAACTCTTGGAGCAACTGAACTCTTGCATTGCTCCTGGGAATATACATTGGACATCCACTTTAGAAAACTACCTGAGGACAAATGTTAAAAATACATATATGCCCAGTCTGTGATCCAGGAATTCTTCCCAGCACCTGTGGTCAAAAAAATGGGTGCTTATGTTCATCAGCACATATAAGCAAGTATTCATAGTGCTGTTGTTCATAATATCAAAACTCTGGAACACCCAACTGTCCACCGACTATATATAACTACTTTGTGAAATACCACTCAGTGCTTTAAAAAATAACTTATTTGTGGCACTGGGGATTGAACTCAGGGGTGCTATACCACTGAGCTAGATTCTCAGCCCTTTTTATTTTATTTTAAGACAGGTTCTCATTGAGTTGCCCAAACTAGCCTTGAAATTATGATCCTCCTGTCTCAGTGTCTGGAGTAGCTGGAATTACAGGCATGCACCACTGCACTCAGCTTAAAAAAAAAAATTGCTGCCGGGCGTGGTGGCGCACGCTTGTAATCCAAGCGACTTGGGAGGCTGAGTCAGGAGGATCGCAAGTTCAAAGCCAGCCTCAGCAACTTAGCGAGGCCCTAAGCAACTCAGTGAGACCCTGTCTCTAAATAAAAATACAAAATAGGGCTGGGGATGTGTCTCAGTGGCCGAGTGTCCCTAAGTTCAATCCCTGGTTCTAAAAAAAAAAAGAAAGAAAGAAATCAGACTCAAGAGTCCATAGTGTATGATTACATTTATATGGAGTTTAAAAACTGACAAAACCTAATCTATGATGATAGAAATCAGATGAGTGATTGCTTCTTGGGGGAGAGAGGAATTGTTGACCAAGAAGGGGATGTGGAAGACATATACAGTGCTGACATGTTCTATATTTTGATTTGGGTGGTGAAAACACAGGTATAGACACATGTAAATTCATTGAATTCAGCCCTTAAGATTGCATGCCAAGGGCTGGGGCTATAGCTCAGTTGGTAGAGCATTTGCCTTGTAAGCACAAGGCCCTGGGTTCAATCCCCAGTCACTGCAAAGAAACAAACAAAAAAAAGCTGTGTGCCTGATTGTACATGAATATCGTGTCAAAATAAAAAAAAAGACTCTAAAGAGCATTAAAGGCCATCCAAATCATAATGGACAGCAGCCATTTTAAGGTCAGCTTTTCTCTCTTCCCCATAGCCCTCCCATTCACAGTGGCTACCGCACTTCATACTGACCAAACCCCAAACCCCAAAACTTTCTCTGATGTCCAGCAGGAAGTTCTTCCTTCATCTCTCCCTCCTTACAATCTTAATCCCAGGCTTGATTTGGCCTTTTGCTAGATCCTTTCCTCTTGCTCACAGCCTCTCGGGGTCCATCTCTATGTCCATCGTGAAAAATGCAAAATAGGTGGCAAAGAAAAAATTCTCTTTACTATGGAGAGAGAGGTGGAAAATGCTCAGTCATTATCTTATCCTCTCTCCTATCATGCATCCTGTTATGAAGCTTATTAATTTTTCTAGGGAAAAATACTACTATGTACATAATCCTTTTTTTTTGTTTTTTTTTGGGGGGGGTACTGGGGATTGAACCCAGGGGCACTCCACCACTGAGCCACATCCCCAGCTCTATTTTGTATTTTATTTAGAGACAGGGTCTCACTGAGTTGCTTAGGGCCTCCCTAAATTGCTGAGGCTGGCTTTGAACTCGTGATCCTCCTGCCTCAGCCTCCCAAGTGCTGGGATTACAGGCGTGTGCCACTGCGCCCGGCTCATAATTCTTTTTAATGATAATGTGTATCAGTACAAACAATGAACCCTTCACCTAAAATGTTGTAAGCTTTTGTCTTGGTTTTCTTGGCAATATCTACAAGCCTATACCATTCAGAATCTTTTCTTCTGAATCACAAAGGTAAAATTGGAAAGCAGCATGGCATCTGGAGAATGATAGGAGAACCAAATTGCAGTTTCTCAAATACGAATTTGAGCAGAACATCTCAGCTTTTTAAAAATTATTTTATCTCATTTATTTATTTATTTATTTGCAGTGCTGGGGATTGAACCCAGGGCCTTGGTACTTGCAAGGCAAGCACTCTACCAACTGAGCTACATCCCCAGCCCCAAAATTATTTTATTTTCTTTATTTACATAGCATTTGCACATCTCAACTTTTAACAGGCACTGGTCATGGGCACAGAGTAGAATAGTAACCAATAGCATTTTCCTGGTGTAATTCCATGATTTTAAACTTATGGCCTTTGACCATCTTAACTTGGGGTCTGAGCTATCTAGGGTTTTTTTTCTTTTTTTCTTTCTTTTCTTTTCTTTTTTTTTTTTTTTTTTGTACCAGGGATTGAACCAAAGGTCGCTGAAGCACTGAACCATATTCCCAGCCCTTTTCTGTATTTTATTTAGAGACAGGGGCTTCCTGAGTCGTTTAGCACCTTACTAAATTGCGGAGCATGGCTTTGAACTCTCAAACCTTGTGTCTCAGCCTCCCAAGCCTCTGGGATTACAGGCATGCACCAACACACCTGGTTAATCTTGGATTCTGAAGATCCATTCTCAAAGATCTGCAGGAACTCTTCCCATAAGCCAGGCATGGTGGTGCAGGCCTGTAATTCCAACAATTCAGGAAGGCTGAGGCAGGAGGATCACAAGTTTAGAGTCAGCCTCAGCAACTTAGTGAGGTCCTAAGAAATTTAGCAAGACCCTGTCTCAAAATAAAAATGAATAAATAAAAGGGGCTAGGGATGTGGCTCAGTGGTTAAGCACCCCTGGATTCAATCTCTGGTGGTGGGGGGAGGGAACAGTGCCACAGGAAGCTTCCAGGAGCTGGGGGAAGGAAGAATAGGGAGTTGCTGTTTAATGGGTAGAGTTTCTTTTTGGAAAATGAAAAATTTGGGAAATATATAGTGATTATAGTTATATAGCACTGCGAATGTACTTAATGCCACTGAATTGCACACTTATAATGGTTAAAATGCTAATTTTAATGTTATGTATATTTTACCACAGTTCAAAAAAAACACCAAATACATAAGGACTTCCATTTCCTGCAATATGATATATTAGTCATTCTGGGGGTGGTAAAAACCTATGAGTACCAAAAAAAAAAAAAAAAAAAAAAAGCCAGGCACAGTGGCATATACCTGTAATCCCAGTGGTTCCAGGTGGATATGTAGCAAAAACAAAACAAAAATTTTTGTTTTTTTTCTTGTACTGGGAATTGAACTCAGGGCACTCTACCACTGAGCTACAACCCCAACCCTTTTTATTTTGAGATAGGGTTTCCCTAAATTGCCAAGGATGGCCTCGAACTTGCCTCCTGCCTCAGCTTCCTAAATAGGAGTAGTTAGGATTACAGGAATATGCCACCCCACTTGGCAATCTTTGTTGTTTTAAGCTATTGAATTTTAGGGTTTGTTTCCAAAGCATATCCTGGCTTATCCTGATTGGTGCAATTCAATGTTATAAATGTAGAGTTTAATGACCGCAGAAATAAACTGTCAGCTTACAACTGGTGAGAAATAAATACTCCTGAATATAATGTCAAACTTAAAAAATTTGAATACTAACAGCCGGGCATGGTGGTGCACGCCTGTAATCCCAGTGACTCAGGAGGCTGAGGCAGGAGGATCTCGAGTTCAAAGCCAACCTCAGCAACTTAGCGAGGCCCTAAGCAACTCAGTGAGACCCTGTCTCTAAATAAAATACAAAATAGGGCTGGGGATGTGGCTCAGTGGCCAAGTGTCCCTGAGTTCAATCCCTGGTTCCAAAAAAAAAAAAAGAATTTGAATCCTAACACTTTAAAATTGATAAATAAAAGTTGTAGTTGTATATATTTATCATGTACAGCATATAGTTTTGAAATATGAATACATTATGCAGTGGGTAATTGAATACTAACATTCTCAATTAAAATTATAGTAATATTTTTAATTTTTATATTTCACATTCTTTTATCTTAGAAGTTTATTATAATATGATGATATTTTGCTGCAGTCAGATATTGATTTGTAACATTCAGACAAAATATATATTCAGGGCCCCTCTAAAAATAATATACTAAATTAAAATGAAATGAATAAAAGCTTGGCTATGTGCCCTCTATTTAAAATAGTAGTTACTTAACTGAAACTTGAAATGATTTATAAATTAAGTCACAAATTTTTTATGAAAAAAATACCATGATTTTAAAGAAAAATTTGGAAGTTCTTTGCCACCATGGTACACCTTCTATCATGTCTCTTCTCTGCCACCAGCTGTCTTTCAGTACTGCTAAACTCCAATAACCAGCAGGACTCAATTCTGTGCTTTGTTTTGACTGCTGGGTTCCTGATGAGGACACCAACTCAGTTGAATAACTAAATTTTAGGCTGGGAACAGAAAAGCACAATCAACTCATTTCCTCCATATTTTAGGTTATCAGATAGCCACAAGGTAGCTGGTACTGCTCTCAGCAAGTAGTCCAGACAAAGCTTCTGGCTAACAAAAGAGTAGTCATTTCAATCCTTTAAATTACTATTTTCTTCCCAGGGAAGAATACTGTTAAATGTTAGAGTCTTGGGTCTGGGGTTGTGGCTCAGTGACAGAGTGCTTGCCTAGCATGTGTGAGGCACTGGGTTTGATCCTTAGCACCACATAACAAAATAAAGGCATTCTGTCCAACTACAAACAACTCCAAAAAATTTTTTTAAAAAGTTAGCATCTTTCTGTAAAACCAAACAAAGGTCAATTCAAATACAGCATTGCACTAATAGTTTTAGTGTAATTTTAGGCTTTAATAATTTCAGAAGTATAAATCCTGTGAATTTATACAAAACATCATTTGAAAATAAATTTCATGATCATTTGGCTTTATGAATTTTTTTTTTTTTTTGGGAATCAGGGATTGAACCCAGGGGCAGTTGGCCACTGAGCAACATCCCCAGCCCTATTTTGTACTTTATTTAGAGACAGGGTCTCACCGACTTGCTGAGTGCCTTGCAGTTGCTGAGGCTGGCTTATTTTTTGCGGTGCTGGGGATTGAACCCAGGGCCTTGAGCTTGTGAGGCAAACACTCTACCAACTGAGCTATATCCCCAGCCCCTGAGTCTGACTTTGAACTCGCGATCCTCCTGCCTCAGGCTCCCAAGCCCCTGGGATTACAGGGGTGTGCCACCATGCCTGGCTAGCTTTGTGAATTTTTTTATTTTATTTTATTTTTGTGGTGCCAGGGATTGAACCCAGGGCCTTGTGCTTACAAGGTAAGCACTCTACCAACTGAGCTATATCCCCAGCCCCAAAGAATGCCTATGGGGGAAGCATTTCAGATTCTTTTTTTTGCAGTGCTGGGGATTGAACCCAGGGCCTTCTGCTTGTGAGGCAGGCACTCTACCAACTGAGCTATATCCCCAGCCCCAGCTTTGTGAATTTTTGAACAGTAAATATATTTTAATTTTTTTTGTTTCAGACAACATTTGCCATCTTATTGGGGGATTAAAATATTTAAACTTCAAAATTACTTGATATTCACAAAATTAAGTAATGGAAATTTAAATGAGTTTCAAGGAAATTTAAATGAGGAAAATTTAAAGGAAATTTAAATTTAAGTATTGAATTTAAATAAAGAAAATTTAAATAAAGAAAAGAGTTTCAAGTGATGATTTTTGTTAAGTTTTGTCATTTACACCTCAGAAGTTCTCAAAGTTTAAAATAGCACTAAGACTTTTGGGACACCTATATGTGAAAATAAGGAGTCATGAGGGACTTGAATACAAAGTTTTATAATATATACCAAGCTAGATCCAAAGAAAATTCAAACCATTTATAACAACATATACACACATATAAACAAAGAGATATAAAACTGAGTCAAAGATTTCTGGAAGCTAGAGAGACATGTTCCTAAGTGACTGAAACATTAAGAAAAGGATGGAGGAAATGAGGCAAAATTAGTAGCATCTGTAAACGAGTTTTCCTGTATTATACTACATTTTCCCTTGAAGGGGTTTGAGGATGCATTTATATTTGGGATACTCGTCCTAAAGATAATATTAAGACCTTGATATTTAGGTATTAATACGTTGCTAATGATACTGTCACAGGAAAGCAAGGAACTGAAATTTCAACCCTCAGTTCTTGTGTTCCCATGAAAGAAAATTTAAAGTCACATACCAAAAGTCATTGAAGAGAATTTTATTATAAGTGAAAGTGGGATGAAAGTAAAGTAAAAGCAAAGCGATGCTCAAGCATAGAGCACTCTCAGAAGAGATGGTGGGTGGTCTCCAAGCAAAGAAGACAAAGGAGGCAATGCTGTCTCCAAATTTATTGGTTTGATGTTTAGTAGGAGAACTGGCAACTGATCAGGTACTCTGCCAATCAGGTGTCCAACTTCTCCTTCACATGGGATGGAGTTTTTCACCTTAGTCCGTCCTCTCCAGAACTGTCATGGTGGCCATCCTATTTAGGGGGGCTTCATCTACAAGTCAATCCCTTGTTAATGTGGGTGCTGGGGTGAATAGCTGGTCAGTGCGCCTGCCCTGCTAAAGGAATCTTCCTTCCCAGACAGATGCAGACACTTACAGGTATGATTCTTAACTTCACATCAACCTCGGTGGACCCTGTCAAGAATTAGTCCCATTAATCCTCTTCTTTTGCCATGTTTTCCCATTAGCTCATTTGTTTCTGTTTATTTTCTACAAATTAACTGCCACCCTTTGCTTTCTCATCTACTTTGGGAGTAAAGAAGACCCTAAAGTAATTTAAAGAACACTTGTTAGCATGCCATTCATTTCACTGCTCATTGCTAGCTACTACCTAACAATGCTTTTCCAGAAAAGCTGAAACAATCAGCTTTCAAAGATAAACATTAAAAGAATGCATGGGACTGTATAGAGCACTTGACTAGCATGCCTGAGGCCCTGGGTCCCAGTATCAAAAAAAAAAATGTAGAAAAACGGTAAATACTAGTTTTCCTTCGCTTTAATAGAGATTGTCTAGTTCAGCAGTTCTCAATCTTGGCTCCACAGTGGAATGACCATGGAGTCTAAAATGCACAGATCTTGGGTCCCAAGGAACTTTTGATTTAATTGGTCTGGGTTATACAATGGGTATCCAGAATTTTAAAGCCCCCTGGTGAACCTATTGTGCAGCCAAGGTTGAGAAATACTGCTCTAGTTCAGTATATAACCAAGTATATGACAATATAAAAATACGTGCAGATGTTCAGAGCTCCAATTTTTTAAAGTATTTTTTCAGTTGTCAATAGACCTTTATTTACTTATATGTGGTGCTGAGAATTGAACCCAGTCCCTTCAACATATGCTAGGCAAGCGCTCTACCACTGGGCCACAACCCCAGTCCCAGAACTCCAATTTTTAATAGTAGTACCAATCTCAAATTTTATAATCAAACAGCTTGGAAAAAAAATTCAACATGGATAAATCTCAAAAAAAAAAATATGTCAAGCAAAGTAAGTCACACATAAATGGCATGATTCTTTTTCTTTTTTCTTTTTTTTTTTTTTTTTGAACCAGGGATTGAACTCAGGGACACTCGGTCACTGAGCCACATCCCCAGCCCTATTTTGTATTTTATTTTATTTAGAGACAGGGTCTCACTGAGTTGCTTAGGGCCTCCCTAAGTTGCTGAGGCTGGCTTTGAACTTGTGATCCTCCTGACTCAGCCTCCCAAGTCGCTTGGATTACAGGCGTGCGCCACCACGCCGGGCCAAATGGCATGATTCTATTTACATAAAGTTTAAAAAAAAAAAAGCCAGGCCCTGCAGTGCACGCCTGTAATCCCAGCAGCTTGGGAGGCTGAGGCAGGAGGATCACGAGTTCAAAGCCAGCCTCAGCAACTTAGCGAGGCCCTAAGCAACTCAGTGAGACCCTGTCTCTAAATAAATTACAAAATAGGGCTGGGGATGTGGCTCAGTAGTGGAGTGCCCCTGAGTTCAATCCCCGGTACTGAAGGAAAAAAAAAATCTTGACAAGAAAAATAAGGATTGAGAGTTCAAAGCCATCCTCAGCAATTTAGCCAGGTGCTAAACAACGCAGGAAGCCTCTGTCTCTAAATAAAATACAGAAAAGGGCTGGGGATATGGTTCAGTGCTTCAGCGACCCTTGGTTCAATCCCTGGTACAAAAAAAAAAAAAAAAAAGAAACAAACAAACAAACAAACAAACAAACCCTACATAGCTCAGACCCAAAGTTAAGATGGTCAAAGGCCATAAGTTTAAAATCATGGAATTACACCAGCAAAATGCTATTGGTTACTATTCTACTCTGTGCCCATGACCAGTGCCTGTTAAAAGTTGAGATGTGCAAATGCTATGTAAATAAAGAAAATAAAATAATTTTCAAAAACCTGAGATGTGCTGCTCAAATTCATACTTGAGAAACTGCAATTTGGTTCTCCTATCATTCTCCAGATGCCATGCTGCTTTCCAATTTTACCTTCGTGATTCAGAAGAAAAGATCCTGAATGGAATACCTGGTATAGGCTTGAAGATATTGCCAAGAAAACCAAGACAAAAGCTTACTACATTTTAGGTGAAGGGTTCATTGTTTGCACTGATACACATTAACATTAAAGAGAATTATGAGCCCGGCGCCGTGGCACACGCCTGTAATCCCAGCACTTGGGAGGCTGAGGCAGGAGGATCGCGAGTTCAAAGCCAGCCTCAGCAACTTAGGGAGGCCCTAAGCAACTCAGTGAGACCCTGTCTCTAAATAAAATACAAAATAGGGCTGGGGATGTGGCTCAGTGGTGGAGTGCCCCTGGGTTCAATCCCCAGTACCCCCCCCAAAAAAAACAACAACAACAACAACAAAAAAACACCAGAAAAACGGGGGGGCGGGGGCAGAGGGGTTTGGAGGGAATCGACCGAGAAACACGAGAGGGAAATTCCTGACATTGAAAAGTTCTACACTCTTGATTAGGGTATACGGAAGTATACATTTATTAAAACTCATCGAAATGGATAATTGAGATCTGTATGTATGATTTCGCCATATGTAAATTACACTTCGGTAAAAAGAACGAATAAGCCTAATTAACTATGACCAGGTCGGGGAGGCTGCGATGATAATTACTTCGGATGACCCCCAAATTTTTAAACTAGAGTAAAATGAACTACACATCCCAGATCAGAAACAGTGAGAAGGGAGGGCAGACAGCAGATAGGGCCAGAACCTATGAAATCTCTACAAAACTAGCAGTCGAAGACAAGGGGTTCCTGAGATTACCGCGCCTGAGTGTCACAAGAAAATAAACCCCTACGCCATTTTCCGGTACTCGTAAGTGCGACCGTGTATCGGCACCGGAAGGATCCGGAGGGAAACGTCTCCACCGCCTTAAAGGAACCGCAGGTAACTTGGTTCCCGCGCGGATGTCTAAGCTGTAAGGCGTTTGGCGTTCGGCGGTTGCGGCTCACAGGGAGGAGGACGCCGGGGCTTGTCTTCTCTCCGCTGCCGCCATGATTCCAGTGTCGCTGGTGGTGGTGGTGGTGGGTGGCTGGACTGCCGTCTACCTGACCGACTTGGTGCTGAAGGTGAGGGCCTCGGGCCTAAGACCCAAGCCGGTGGTGACCAGAGCCGGAGCGCAAGGTTCTGTGTCGCGCGAGGCCTTTTCTCTTCCCCTACCAAGAGCCCTCGGGGCTAGAAGCTGCGTCGCCGGTGCCCACGTGCGGCCTTTTGCATGGCGCATCCGCCCGGTGGAGTAAATAAAGCACGGCTGGCTGTGGGAGGGGTGTGGCGGCCGGTGTGGCGGCCGGTGTGGCGGCCCGCGCGGCTGCCGCATTGCGGGCGACGGTCATCGCTGCCTTTGGCTCTTGCCCGGAAGGCGACAATGGTGGGCTGGGGAGGCGGGGCGGGTCTTGCTGGACCCCACAGCAGCAGTGCACCAGAGAGGAAAATAAAACGTCAGTTTAGGAAAGGCGTTGTTTTCCCTCATTGTTTTAAAGTTACGACCCTCTGGAGACTATGATATTGGAATAGATTTAAATCAAGTCGTGATTGAAATCACTGGTTTCAAACTCAGAGGTGCATACAATCATCTGGAATTCCCGTTGAGATGCAGATTCTGATTCAGCAGGTCAGGGGAGTCCTGAGATTATACATTTGTAGTCAGTTCCCAAGTGCTACCGATGCTCCTGGTCCCCAGACCATTATTGAAAGTAGCACACTCAAGAATCACGGATTTAGATAACCAGTTTTCCATTATTCAAATTGTGATTTGCACCCTGTACCTTCTTCACACTAGCCAAGCACCCTCTGGGTGCACAGTCCATATTTGAGTTATTTGGGAATGGTAGCAAAAAATTAGCAATCGTTGTCTGGCCACGTGCCTCAAGAACCTTTTTGAGTTCAATATTAGGGGGTGAGGGTAACCAGATGTGGAATAAGATCATATACATTCTGAAGGGTTGTGGTTTAATAAAAATTCCAATTATGAACAGGAAAACCTTTGTGTTATGAATACTGTTTTAAATAGAATGTTGTAGTATATCTTAAATATAACAATGAAATGATGCTTGTTCTTCATTTCTTTTAAACTTGACAAATTCAAGAGGTTATATACGGAGTTCTTAGGAGAGCTGGGTGCTGCCACTTCCTAACCATTTTGACTGGGCAAATTACTACCTGTGCCACGGTTTCTCGTCTTTAAATAGGAATAATAATAGGAAGGATCTCCTGAGATTATAGAGGGGACTACATTAGTGCATCCATAAAAAGGCTTGCTACTCAACCTGAGGTTTAAGGACCCCATCTCAAAAAATAAAGGGACTAGGGATGTAGCTCAGTGGCAAAGCACCCCTGGGGTTCAGTCCCCAGTCCCACCAAAAAAAAAAAAAAAAAAAAAGATTCAAACCTGTACAGTCTTTCTATCAGTGTGTGAGGTAATCAGGATGTCTCTTTAATTTTAGTGACAGCCCACAGCTCCCTAAGAGCATAAACCCCAATCAAAAGACTTAATGATTCATTCAGAGTGTCTGCCTGGTGAATGGAGAGACCTTAACTTTAGGAGCCTGTATCTTCAGGTTCTCTGTTTCTAACTTGGTCTGTTGTTCCACCCTTAGTTTTCCTAGCATTTTTGCAGTAGACATTTGCAGGAGGGGTGTGTTGCTCTTCTTTTAAAGTCCTGGAAAACTAGGAGGTTTGAAAGCTACCCAAAGACTGAGATCAGAGAACCTTAGATACGGATATTCAGACCCAGGTCATTTTTTAATGACTGTGAAAGGACTGAAATAATCTTCCACAACAAATAAGTCTCAAATAGGTGAGCATCAATTATAGCTACTTACAGTCCTTCCTGTAACTGTCAGATATATATGTTACCTATAAGCCTGTATTAGTCAAGTACTTCAAACTCTCCTAAAGATAAGACTCTTACTGTAGCTGTGTGTAGGGATCTATCCCCACAACCCCCAGAGAATTTAAGAGATGTTACTGAGACCGAGATGGCTTTTGGCAAGCTTCGTGTTTTCACATGTTGAAAGTTGGCCTAACTTCGGGCTTTATTTGTTTGTTTGTTTTTGCATTGCTGGGGATTGAACCCAGGGCCTTATGCTTGCGAGGCAAGCATTCTACCAACTGAGCTATATCCCCACCCCTAACTTCGGGCTTTCTCAAAAGATAGAAAGCACAGATTCCAGCTGGGCATGGTGGCACATATTTCTAATCCCAGCTACTTGGGGGACTAAGGCAAGAGGATCACAAATTTGAGGCCAGCCTGGGCCTGTCTCAAAATAGAAAAAAAAAAGGTTGGAAATCTACCTCAGTGATAAAGGACCTCTGGGTTCAATCCCCAGTACAGCAAAAAGAAAACTAAGAAGAAGGAAAGCACTGATTCTGACCCTTGTATTAAAATGGTTGGGGTTATTTTAAAATTATAACACAAGTCCTCTCCTTTCTGTGATAACAAGGAAACCCGTGCTGTCCAATATGGTAGTTATTGACCACATGTGACTGTTGAGCTTTTGACATGGAGCTAATCTGAAAAGAGATGTACTCTTAAGTGTTAAATTGACACCAGATTTCAAAGAATTAATGTCAAAACAAGTATCTCAATAGTTTGTTATACTGATTACATGTTGAAATGATATCTCAGATATTTGGGGTTAATCTCTGATTACTCTTTAAGATTTGACTATCAGACAATTTAAAATTATATATGTAGGTTACATTTTGGCTCACATTATATTTCTATTGGACGATACCATTTTAAACAGAGGTCAGCAAACTTCTTCTGTAAAGGATTTTAGGCTTTGTGGGCCACACAGTGTCTCTGTCACATTTTCTTGTTTGTTGTTGGTTTTTTAAATCCCTTAAAAGTGCAAAAACTATTCTTAGTTCACAGGCTGCACTAAAACAGTCTGTAAGCCATATTTGGTTTGTGGGCCATAGTTTGCCAGACCCTAACTTTTAGTAGCTCAAACCTTTAATACTCTGAAGAATAAACAGAAAGCTTTAAAAGACATTTAAGCAGCTCAGCATCATGATTTCTTGTAGAAATACTTTTTTTTTTTTTGCTTTTTATATGTTATAAATTGTTCTTCAAAATTAAGTGATATGAAACTGGGGGCTGGGGTTGTGGCTCAGTGATAGAGTTCTTGCCTGGCATGAGTGAGGCATGGGGTTTGATTCTCAGCACCACATTTAAATAAATAAAAATAAAGGTCCATCGACAATTTAAAAAATTCTTTTTTAAAATTAAGTGATGTGAAACTTTTTTCTTTCTCTTGTAGTCATCTGTATACTTTAAACATTCTTATGAAGACTGGCTGGAAAACAATGGATTGAGCATCTCCCCTTTTCACATAAGATGGCAAACTGCAGTTTTCAATCGTGCCTTTTATAGTTGGGGACGGCGGAAAGCAAGGATGCTTTACCAGTGGTACTCTTCATCTTCTCTTTTTGGTTTAAATTAGTCATGTTCATGAGTAATAGCTTGTTAAATTAGTCATTTCCATCATTTTTTGATCTGAGTTTTTAAATATTGGCAGTAGAAAAATCTTCTAGTTTTTAATAACTTTATAGGATTGTGTCATTGTGCTTTTACATACATTAAAAATCATACAACTCTAACGCACCAACAAAAATGGGAGAAATATTGTGTTTTATGGTTTAGGGTTTACAGTGATCTCTGGGACACCCCAGATCCTGACAGGTTCTGTAGTTGAGAGAATGTGGTGTTGGAGAGTGGTCTGGATTCCTTTTTGTTAAAAACAGAACTCCAAATAGATCAGAGCTAAAGGTAAACAGATCATCAAAGAGTTAATTTAAACTAATTTATCACAAAGTAAAGTTAAAATACAATACAGACAATAAAGAGGTGAAAAACAATTGTCTATAATGTCAAGAGCTATTCTGTGTTTGAACAAGATCAAAATAGAACTATGTAAATGAGCAAATAGAGGAACCCAACTTTTCTTTTTCTTTTTTTTTTTTTTAATTGGGATCAATACTCAGCCTCTTTGGGTACCAGAAAATTGTAAATTATAACTGCTTAATGTAACTAGGGCCAGTGCTTCAGTCAACTATTTGAAGTTCAGTAGGAAAAAAAAAGGCAGAGTTGTTGAACTTATTTAGCTATTATTTTAAAGCTATGAAGTGTGGCTGGGCAGTGAATTTGTTAGTCCACAGATTGTGAAGAGTTGTATATTTACATGATTTTTTTCCTCTTGACAGGTTCAATTTTGGAATGGTCTTTGGTGTAATTGCCATGTTTAGCTCTTTTTTTCTTCTTGGAAAAACACTGATACAGACTTTGGCACAGATGATGGCTGACTCTCCCTCTTATTCTTCCTCTTCCTCCTCCTCTTCCTCTTCTTCCTCTTCTTCATCCTCTTCCTCCTCTTCCTCTGCTCTTCACAATGAACAGGTGTTACAAGTTGTGGTATGTACCTTCTTTTTGTTTTAAATAACTGTAGAAATGTAGATACAAGACTTCTTTCAGGCTAGTATACCTACTGTCCATAATATAAACATGAAAATAAAAGCCTCATAATTTTTCTGATTACCTGCTTAAATAAAAATACTGATTAGAACAAATAAAAATAATAAATACTAATTAGTAATTGGAAGGAATTGTAATATTTGGTGGTAGTAATAGTAGTCATGGCAGTGAACAAAAGGATCAATGTCAAAACTGTCAGCAATTACAAAGATATTCAGCTTAATTCATGTTATCATCTTAAGGTGTTAAATGATTGTTGCTTTCAAGGAATAGGCATGCTGGCTTAAGGTATCCATAATATATATGTAAATTGCATTTTAATCTTACGCCAAGTATTCCCCTTTCCTTTCAATGGCTTTCAGAGTATAACCAATAACTTTTTAATTAAAAATATAGCCACGCATAGTGGCACATGCCTGTAATCCTGGAGGCTGAGGCAGGAGGATTGAGAGTTCAAAGTCAGCTTCAGCAACTTAGTGATGTGCTAAGCAACTGATTGAGACCCTGTTTCTAAATAAAATACAAAAAAGGACTGGGGATGTGACTCAGTGGTTAAGTGCCCTGAGTTCAATCCCTGGTACAAAAAAATTTTTAAAAATATATAATACCGGGGGCCGGGCGCAGTGGTGCACGCCTGTAATCCCAGCACTTGGGAGGCTGAGGCAAGAGGATCGCAAGTTCAAAGCCAGCCTCAGCAACTTAGCGAGGCCCTAAGCAACTCAGTGAGACCCTGTCTCTAAATAAAATACAAAATAGGACTGGGGATGTGGCTCAGTGGTGGAGTGCCCCTGGATTCAATCCCCAGTACCAAAAAAAAAGAAAAAAATATATATATATGTAAAATATATATATAAATATATATTTACATATATATTTTTAGAAATAAAAATGTTTTTATATAAATATAAAATTTATATTTTAATTTTTATATAAATATAAAAAATATATATATATAAAAATTTTTAAAAACGGGGTTGGGAGTCTTGCTCAGTTGTAGGCTGCTTACTGGCATGTGTGAGGCCCTAGGTTCAATCCCAGCACCACCACACACAGACAAAAACAAAACAACAAAGAGGTGTAAGATCTTTTTGAACCATCACTGTGATTTCTTGATATAAAGAATAATGTGCTGAATTGTGCTTCTTTGAGTATAACCTATTTATAATAATTCTCACATTAAAGCACATATATATATCTATACCTTACCATTTCCCATTTCCATAGTGGATAGGAGGACTTGACATTAGTTCCCTTTTCTTTTTTTTAGCGGTACTAGTGATTGAACAACCCAGGTCCTCAGGCATGCTAGGCAAGCACTGTAGGCATGCACCATGCCACTGTTCTACATCCCCAGCCCTCACTGGTTCACTTTTATTTCACATTTTTACATTTATATTTCCCATTCCATGAAGCATGGATGTTAAGTTTTTAACCATGTTTTGTTAATGGAATAGACTATTTAAGGATCAGTAACAGTTTTATTTGCAGTCTGGGTTTTAAACCCACAAATGCTCTACCACTGAGCTACATCTGTAGCCTTTTAGGTTTTTTCATTTCATTTTGAGATGGGATCTGGCTAAGTTGCCCAGGTTGGCCTCAATCTTGTGATCCTCCTGCCTCAGCCTCCTAGAAGTAGCTGGGATTATAGTTATGCCTACCATGACCAGTTCCTTTTTCTGTTTTTTTTTTTTTTAATTCTTTGTAATCTCTGCTAGGCTCAGTAATTATGGGAAGATTTAGAAGTCATTTATGGAGAACAATAAATAGTCATAACTTTTTCTTAGAGGTAAAAATGATTCACCAGGTGAAGCTGTAGAAAAGATTATTGCTGGGCCCTATTTATGTGGGGAACAGAAATCTAATCCTGTCATTCAGGGATCTTTTAGAAGGAGAGCTTCTATGATTGTACTACAGTTGAACATCATACAAGGTTCTGTGGGAACAGTATAGGAACATTTTTTTTCTTTTTTTTTTTTTTTCTTTTTTTTTTTTTGCAGCGCTGGGGATTAAACCCAGGGCCTTGTGCTTGCGAGGCAGGCACTCTACCAACTGAGCTATATCCCCAGCCCTCTGAGAACAGTATAGGAATGCAAGGTGAGCCTGGCACTGAGAAGAGAATAAAAAGAGAATTTTAACAGAATAATGAGGAGAGTTCATATTGCCTGGGAGAGGAAGCTAGAAATTGAGCATCCCAGTAATGGAACAATATTATACAGAAGAGAATAATCATAGTAATAATAAGACCTAGTTAACATTCAGTGCTTTCTGTGTGAGGTTTTTGTGCCTTTTTTATTTTATTCTTGCAACTGTTCAGAGGTAAGTATTGGTGTTTCCCTGACTTACAGATGAAAAAATCAAGGCACAAAGATAATGACTCTCTCTACCTGTGGTCACAGCTAGTAAATAGTAGATCCATCATCACTACCTTAGAGCCAACGCACATTATTCTGTATTCCTCTGGAGGACAAATAATTCAAGGAAGTATAAATAATACTGACCTATATCTATGAAGTATATGGTGGAAGAATGGGTAGGAATGTCAGCAAGAGAACAGGACAGTGCAAGAGATAAGATGGGAAATATAGATAGGGTCTAGGTTACAAAGGGCCATTCTAGGAAGTTTCAGTTCTACCTATACATAATAGATATGTGAAAAATGGAGCAAAGTTGGCTAGACCAATGATGGGGAGACCATTTAAGAAGGTTATTAGAAGTGATAAAGGTCTAAACTAAATTAGTGGTAAAGGAAAAGGAAGAGATGGATTTGAGTAATCTTTTGGAGTACAGTTTTCAGACATAGTGACTGCTTGGAGCGAGAAGGAAGAGTTCATGATGACTCGCAGGTTATCTGACTGGTTATTTTTCACCAAAAAGGATAGGATGCAAAGAAACTGATTTAGAGAAAACATAATCATTGACAGATATATATCTACCTGCTAGATTTAGAATGGAAAAATCTTGTGTAGAGTAGAAATTATTTCTTCTCTCTGCTTTTCAGTTTATTCTAGTATTGACAAAAATATTCATTGTATTTGGCAAACTGTGCTATGGAACCCTTAAGTTGGCAGACAGCTCAGGAGACTGAGGCAGGAGGATTATAAGTTCAAAGCCAGCCTGGGCAACTTAGTAAAATCCTATTTTAAATTTTAAAAATAAAGGGCTGGGGATGTAGTTCAGTGGTAGAGTGTCCCTGGGTTCAATCCGCAGTACCCACCCCCCACATACACACAAAGAAGTCAGCAACCCTGTAGCCTATTTATGTGTAATTAAGAATGTTATATCTGGTCGGACGTGGTGGTGCACGCCTGTAATCCAAGCTTCTTGGGAGGCTGAGTCAGGAGGATCGCGAGTTCAAAGCCAGCCTAAGCAACTTAGTGAGGCCCTAAGCAACTCAGTGAGACCCTTTCTCTAAATAAAATACAAAATAGGGCTGGGGATATGGCTCAGTGGCCAAGAGTCCCTGAATTCAATCCCTGGTTCCACCAAAAAAAAAAAAAAAAAAAAAAAAGAATGTTATATCTGCTGGGCATGGTGGTTCATGCCCATAATCCCAGCAGCTTGAGAGGCTGAGGCAGGAGGATTGTAAGTTCAAAGCCAGCTTCAACAGTATAGTGAGGCCTTAAGCAGCTTAGTGAGACCCTGTCTCAAAATTTTAAAAAAATGGGTTAGAGATGTGTCTCATTGGTTAAGTGCCACTGGGTTTAATCCATGGTACCCCCCCCAAAAGAATATTTTGTCTCCTGAGTTTGATATAAACCATTGTAGCTTAAAGAACAAACTTTCTGTTTACTCTAAAATTCCCTACAGCCTTGTTCAGTACTAATTCCCAAAATCCTGGCACTCTTGTGTTATTGAGAGTATTCTGTATTCAGTATTCTGGTACATCTAATACCCTGTGTGATCACAGCAAACAGATGGGCCATTTGTGCTGTTGCCAGCAAATAAGACCTACCATCTGTTGGTGTAGTCACACACTAAAATTCTTACCTTATCTCACTTATTATTACATCTTGAAGACAATAAAGGGAAGGAACAAATATTCTATTGAATCAGGCTTACGGATTTATTTGAATGAAAGGTAAGGCAACTGGGATATTTTGTGATATAAGGGATAATCTTAAGTACATAAATTTAGAGAAGGGTCAGAGAAAACTAAGCTACAGAACTAAACAGACCTCTAACAACATGAGACTGGAGCAAGTATGTAGGAAAAGGGATATTGATATTTGTGAAGATTGCTCCGTAGGGTCTAAGAGAACTTCAGATAATGAGATATTATGCATACATTAAGAAGAATGATGAAATGAATTTCATAACCAGAGAAAGGAGATACGGAATCATTGGAATTAGTGGAAAATTATCAAAGCAGCATTCCGTGAATGTCCTCTTCAGTTAGTAAAGGAGGCTTAAAAAGTGAAAGTCCTCTGGAGCTGTGAATGTAGCTCAGTGGCAGAGCACTTGTTGAGTGTGCGTAAAGCCCCAGGTTCAATCTCCAGAACAACAACAACAAAAAAAATCCCTAAAAAGTGAAACTCCTGCTGAATAAATTCTGATTGAGTTAGAATTAAAACTTTAAATCATAAAATAATTTGAAAGAAAAAAACCTCAGGTTATTATTATATGAACACAAAATGAAGGCATAAAACTAAGATCAAAAGTATGAGTTTTTTTTATATAACAGCACCCTTTTTATTTTTAAAACTGTTATTTTTGTAGAGCAGTTTTAGGTTCCTGGCAAAATTGAGAGGAACATACTGAAGTTTCCCATATGCCTCCTTACCCCTACACATGCACAGCCTCTCCCACAATCAGCAATCGTCACCAGAGTGGTGTCACAAGTTTGAGTTAACCTCAGCAACTTAGCTGACCCTCTCTCAAAACGAAAATGAAGAAGGTCTGAGATGACCATTTGACGCAGCTATCCTACTCCTTGGTTTATATCCGAAGGACTTAAAAACAGCGTGTTACAGTGATGCAGCCACATCAATGTTTATAGCAGCTCAGTTCACAATAGCTAAACTATGGAACCAACCTGGATGCCCTTCAACAGATGAATGGATAAAGAAAATGTGGTATTTTATACACATACACAAATACATACTAGGATATTACTCAGCCCTAAAGGAGAATGAAATCATGGCATTTGCTGGTAAATGGATAGAGCTGGAGAATATCATGTTAAGTGAAATAAGCCAATCCCAAAGAACCCAAGGCTGAATGTTTTCTCTGATATGTGGATGCTAATTCACAGGAAGGTGGGGGTCTAGAAGAACAGAGTTCCTTTAGATTAGGTAGAGGGGAGTGAAGGGAGGGGAGGGAGTATGGGAGTAGGAAGGGTAGTAGAATGAATCAGACATTATTACCCTATGTATATATCTACCTATACAACCAGTGAGAATCTGCACCATATATAACCAGAAGAATGAGAAATTATATGCCATCTATATATGGTGTATCATAGTGCATTCTACTGTTGTGTATAACTAACATTTTATAAAAAGGACTGGGATGTAGCTCAGTGGTAGAGCACCCCAGATTCAATCCTCAGTATCAAAAAAACAAAGTTAACTCCCGGTGTTGTAGGAAATGATGAATCTTGATAGATTTGACTACCTAAAATTTATTTGTAAACTAAAAGCAAAATAAGTTTACAAGACAAACTAGGGAATACATTTGTGATGTATTACAAAGGACTGATATTTGAAGTAAATATTAGTGAGGAAAAGATAAATATTTATTTGTTTATTTTGGTGCTGTGGGTTGAACCCAGGAATCGGACATGTTAGACAAGTGGTCTGCCACTGAGCTACATCCTGCCCCCAAGACAAATACTTTAGGAGACAAAAAAAAAAGGTTGTAGTAGGCAACTCACAACATGACAAAAATATGGACAAAAGTAGGAAGGAAATTCAGCTTTACTAATGAACAAAAAAATGCAGGTCACATTGCAGATTTGAGTAAAATGAGCTTGCCCAAGCTTGTGGAAGGATCTGCTTTTGGAGAACAGCTTGATAGTATGTATCAAAGTTGTTATGGTTTGGATATGAGATGTCCCTCCAAAACTCCTATGTTAATGTGGGAATATTCAGAGGTGAAATGATTGGATCGTGAGAGCTGTAACCTAATCAGTTCATCCTAGTTTGAATAGACTGATTGAATGGTAACTGTAGGCAGGTGGGGAATGGCTGAAGGAGGTGGGTCACTGGGTGTGCCTTGGAAAGGTTTATCTTCCCTATAGCCCCTTCCCCTTGCCCTCTCTGCTTCCTGGTTGCCTTGAACCAAGCAGCTTTCCCCTGCCACACCCTTCCTCTCTGATGTTCTGCCTCATTCTAGCCCAGAGAAATGAAGTTGGCTCACCATGGACTGAAAATCTGAAACTGTGAGCCAAAATAAACATTTCCTCCTCTAAATTGTTCTTGTCAAGTATTTTGGTCATAGAGACCAAAATCTAACACAAAATCCTTTAAAGTTTGAGAGTAATTGTTACTCTTCCTGTGAGGAATAAGGTTAAGTAGTGGACAAAGATTAGCACATTTAATCCTCAAAATACCCTTTTATGCAAATTTGGTTATTTCCATTTTAATGATATGAGGAAATTGAAATGTTGAGGAATAATATGCCAACTTCCTCAAGGTCATTTTAGGTACTTATTGATAGAGTCAATCGAACCCAAGCAATATACCTCCAAAGTCTGAGCCCTTAACAATTATGTTTGTCTAAGAATTTATCCCCCCAAAATGTTTGGGTGTATATATCCAAATATCTTTATCACATTATTTAGAAGAGAAGAAACTTTTTAAATGCACAGCAGTCCCTTTCATAGACTATAATGTGGCTATAAAATCCATGTTGAGCCTGGTGTGATGGTCTATATCTATAATCCGAGCAGCTTGGGAGGCTAAGGCAGGAGGATCACAAATTCGAAGGCAGCCTCAGCACCTTGGTGAGGCCTTAAGTAACTTAGCAAGACCCTGTCTCAAAATAATTTTTTTTTTTTTTTTGGAACCAGGGATTGAACTCAGGGGCACTCAGCCACTGAGCCACACCCCCAGCCCTATTTTGTATTTTATTTAGAGACAGGGTCTCACTGAGTTGCTTAGCATCTTGCCCTTGCTGAGGCTGGCTTTGAACTTGTGATCCTCCTGCGTCAGCCTCCAAAGTACTGGGATTGCAGGCATGCGCCACCGCGCCCGGCTTCAAATTAAATATTTTTAAAAAGAAAGAGCTGGGGATGTGACTCAGTGGGTAGGCACCCCTGTGGTTCAATCCCTGGTACCAATAAAAATGGGAGGGGGTTGAAGGACTTAGGAAAGCATTGAGAATTTTGTTTTGTTTTGTATTCGGGCAGCAGGAGTATAGACTTGTATTTTTCTTTAAGCTTTCTCTCTTTAAACATTCTCAATTAATATAAAATAATAATAATGAATAAAAGATGGTATTTTCTCCAGAAAGATAACTTTTGGGTCCCAACTCCGAGACTGAGAAATAGGTGCTCATTATGGAGATTACAGAATCTCTCCTTAAAAGATGGTGCAACTTGGGAGTGATCATTTACCCTAGTAGAAGACTGTGGACTAGCTAAAAGAATGTTATACTATCCAGCCCTTACAATAGCAGACTTCCTTTATATATGCATCAATACTTACATGCACAAAATTTTAGCAGCACATGATTACAAGACAACTTCTGCTCCCTATGTCCTTAATGTAGCCATATTCCAGGTGTCCTAATTTCTGCATTTAATTTCAATATATATATATATCTTTTTGGTACTATTTTCTGACCAATATAATCGACGAACTGATGGAATAGAAGCAGTAGAGGGTATTGTTTTCTCACATTGATCAGATGCTTTATTATACTAGCTTTCATTACCAACTGCCCTATAATTCAAGAATATTAAAACAAAACTCACTGATTTGGGGTATTGGGCAGGTGTCCTGAATCACTTCATATAAGTACTTGAAACCATGCAATAACAATTCAGAGGAAAAACTATAATTTTTTTAAAGACTATGCATTTTAACAAATATCCTCAAAACAAGTGTCCAGCCCTTGAGAATGGATCAACTGCTGCCTCCTTCACTCTCACTCTATACTCCCTGGCACTTTGCTGGGCTCTCATTCTTTCCCATGGTGAAGACTTCAGGAAGCTAAAGTTGCAACTTTTTAACCTAGCATCTCCTATTCTCTTTGTTTTGGTGCTGTGCTTGTTCCAGAGAAACTGTCAGTTCAGAAACTGGTGTTTCTGCATTTTATTATGGTATAGAGAAGTGAGTCATTAGTGGTCATATTATCTTTATTTACAGAACATGCAGTTTGGATGTTTAAGCATTAATACAGAGTGAACATCATTATCTTTTGGTGCCCAAGTAGGGCTCCCTTGCATCTACACTGATAGTTACTGCCATATTGTGTCTATGAACAGGTTCCTGGAATAAATTTACCTGTCAATCAGCTGACCTATTTCTTCGCTGCAGTTCTCATTAGTGGTGTCGTACATGAAATTGGCCATGGGATAGCAGCTATTAGGTAATGATGTTTATATTTTTTCTTTTCTACTACATGCAAAGAAGCTTTTCATTTGGGAGGGTTTGTTACTAAAATCTGTTGTATTTAATAACTGTCTTTTTCTGGATATTGCCTAGGGCATATCCCTCATGTATTACTTCGAGGTAGCTCCTCTGTTATAGAGAAGATTAATATTTGATGAATGTACTCAATTAACCATGTGCACATCTGTAATTTTGGTCTTTCTGCCTTTTGCTGGCATGGATGTGGCCTCATGATGCTTCAAGGTTTTTCCATCGTGAAAACTAATCTTTCTATTTGTCTTTGGGTTAGAATGATAACCATCTTTCCACATACCTTGGTATTTTCTTTTTTTTTTTAAGTTGTTGCTGGACCTTTATTTTATTTATTTGTTTATTCATGTGGTGCTGAGAATCGAACCCAGTGCCTCACATATACTAGGCAAACACTCTACCACTGAGCTACAGCCCCAGCCCTAACCTTGGTAGTTTCTTTGGCTTATTATCTGAGATAATTTCCTGCATCTGGTCATGTCCAGTACTGGCTAGAGCAAGAAAACTTAAAATGCTGGGTTTAATAAATATCATAGCCTATCATAGCCTTCCACCCAAGTGGAAGACAAGAAGAGGATGAAACCTAGGACTTACTTTGAGAATCATGTCTTTAACACCCAACTATATCATTCTAATTATACCTGAGTAATTAAAAGCCTACTAAATTATAAAATCATGATGGAACCAGGCATGGTGGCACATACTGTAAACCCAGCAGCTTAGGAAGCTAAGGCAGGAGGATCACAAGTTCAAAGCCACCTTAGCAACTTAGCGAGACCCTGTCTCTAAATAAAAAATTAAAAAGGGCTGGGAGTGTGGCTTAGTGGTTAAGTGTCCCTGGGTTCAATCCCTGCTACCAAAAACAACAAAAATCAGAGTGGAAAGAGGGTGCATCACAACTTCCCTGTCACCCTGCTAATTAGCGCCATAACTGGAAGCATGCTGACAGGAATGTGTTTTATCCTTTGAGTATACAGGTGAGAGAAAAGGCAAACCACTATTTTAGAGGAGAGGATTTGATTGCTTCTTATTATTTTCCAGTTGCTTATGAACTAGAGTGTCTTCACTGGCAATAAATCCTCATTTTGACAGAACATACTGTTCAACAGGTGTGCATGGTAGTGACTTATGGGGCAATTAGCATTTATTTTAACTCTCACATTCCATGTTTTTAGTTTTGCAACCTTTTAGGGCTTACATATAGAGATATTGTTATTAGTTTTTTAATAAAATCCCAATTACCAACAAAAGTTAATTTGTTTTTGTTGTCTTATATATTTAGTATTAAGTGACAGCTTAAGTATTAAGTGCTGTCACTTAATACTAAATATAAAGTATAGCTTTTTTTTAAGAGTAGCCATTTGGTCTTATGAGACTATTAACTATAAGTTTATTTTAGAAAGTGAAGTAATAAAAATATTTCTCTTAAGGACAACTGAACACATTTTTGAAAATACTTAACATTACTTCAATAGGAATACACTTAGATAAATGTCAAACACTATTTGTAATAGCTGAGACAATTAGAAGTATTTGATAATTTACTTGAATTATATATTCTTCTGTGTCCTCTGAAAATAGTTCATAGGAAGCCATAAAAATGTATATCATTTAATTTCTCATGGCATTAACCTTTTATTTATATGTATGACTAATTTCAATTATTGTTCAGCATACTGATGTTGTTACTCTATTTCAGAATGCTATATATCCTACAAGTTTTAATTTCATAGAGAACCAAATATATACTAAACTATTCTAAAATTATGATCATATATTGTATCAATACAGTTTTTTAGCCATCCAGGGAGACTTAGTTTTTAAGCCAAAATTTGAAATTAGAGTGAATTTTTAAATTACATAATTTATTAATTTGACAAATGTTATAGTATTAGTAATTCCTTTCTCTCTTGTGATTTCTTAGGGAACAAGTTCGATTTAATGGCTTTGGGATTTTTCTCTTCATAATTTATCCTGGAGCATTTGTGGATCTGTTCACCACCCATCTGCAACTTATATCACCAGTCCAGCAGCTAAGGATATTTTGTGCAGGTAAGAAACTTATTTTTTTTAACATTCATCTGTGGTTTTGGTTTTAGTTTTCTATTATTAGTGGTTTTATGGAAAGCACTGACATAAAAAATCACATCTGGTTAATAAATTCAGATCATAAAGCTCCCTTAAATGTAGTACAATAAAATACTTTATAATAATTTCTTTAAAACCAGCTGAAACAACACAAATGATTAGATTTTTAAAAATAAAACATAGAGGAAAACTTCATTTTTACTGATACAAAAAAATGACCAAGGGCGGGGGATATATAGCTCAGTTGCAGAGCACCTACCTAGCATGTACCAGTTCTGTGATCCCGCAACACTACAAAATAAAAGAAAAACAGAGTCTGCAAACTGTGAATAATATTACCTCAGCTGAAATATAGGGCAGTTTGCTCAAATCAAAAGAGAACTTGAAGAATCAACCAAGAGATGAAGGAACTCGGAAATGGAGAAGAGATGGCATTCAAGGATGGGCAGGATGGGTGATGACTTCTGGCGTTGTCAGAGTTCAGAGAAACAGAATCACTTGGAGATATATAGCTACATAGGAAGAAATTCTGGGGGATACACAGATCCATCTGAGTTAAACTGGTGTAAGACAAATCCATCACAATTCTATGTTTCTTTAAAAGGAATAATTGAGGCTAAGCAAGAGTAAAATAATATATAGCAACTATAAAAATAAAACTGAAGGTGAGTAAACTAAAAACAGGAAGTCAAAGTACTGATTTCCTCAACCTCATCATAGTGGAAAGAGTCTGCCTGAGGCTGATAAATCAGAAATAAAGCCTTAACTGTATCACTTAAATGTAAACACTGGGCTGGGTATATATAGCTCAGTTGATAGAGTGCTTGCCTTGTAAGCACAAGGCCCTGGGTTGAATCCTCAGCACTGCACACACACACAAAAAATGTAAACACTGCAAAATCTAAAGACATACAAACCTTTGAAATTACAATAGTGAAAGCATGAAACAGGTCAACAAAAATGATTTTATTAAAAGAAAATAAGGTAACAAACTTTTAAAAAGATAACATTTATCTGGTCAGTATATATAAATGAAATAAATTTTCCTATTAAAAGATAGTGCCAGGCTGGGGCTATTGCTCAGTGGTGAGCACTTACCTAATACGTGAGGCCCTGGGTTTAATCCTCAACACTACGAAAGAAGAAAAAGCAAAGAAAAAAATTAGTTTGGATTTAAACATATCCCAAATTCGTGATATATGAAAGAAGTTCGTCTAAAAATTATTCCAAAAGATTTAAAGTAGGGCAGGGGATATAGTTTAGTTCATAGAGCACTTATCTAACTGCATGAGGCCCTGGATTTGATCTCTAGCAACACACACACACACACACACACAAATTGAAACTAAAAGGATAAGCAGGACATACCTACAAATGTGAATAGTAATAAAACTAAAAGCATTAAGTTAAACATAGAAGTAATTTAATAAGAAAATAGGGTGCAGCGGCACATTCACATGTAATCCCAGCTGCTCCAGAGGCTGAGACAGGAAGTTCACAAATTCAAGGTCAGTCTCAGCAACTTAATGAGACCCTGTCTCAAAATAAAAAGTAAAAGTGGTTGGGGATGTAGCTCAGTGGTAGCATGCCCCTGGGTTCACTACCTAGTACCAAAAAAAAAAAAAAAAAAAAAGAAAAGAAAAGAAAAGGGGAAACAGGAGGAAGGAAAGAAAAGAAAAAAAGAAATGGGGGGCTGGGGCTATACCTAAACAATAGAACACTTGCCTATAGCATATATGAAACCCTGGGTTTGATCCTCAGTACTGCAAAGAAAGAAAAATGGGGGCTGGAATTATAGCTCAGTGGTACAGTGCTTGCCTAACATAGGTGAGGCACTGGGTTCAATCCTCAGTATTGCATAAAAATAAATAAATAAATAAATAAATAAATAAATAAATAAAACATGGCCATCTATAACTAAAAAATGTATATAAAAAGGAAAGAAAGAAAGATGCCCTTAGTTTGGATTAAAACACATATCCCAAAATTGTGATATACAAAAGAAAGCCATGTAGCTGAGTGTGGTGGTCCATGTCTGTAACCCCATAGATTCAGGAGGCTGAGGCAGGATGTTCATAAATTCAAGACCAGCCTCAGCAATTTAGCTAGACCCTGCCTCAAATAAAAATAAAAAATAAAAAGGGCTGGCAATGTAGCTCAGTGGTAAAGTATCCTTGGGTTCAAGCCCCAGTACCAACAGAAAAAGAGGGAGGGAGGAAGTCCACCTAAAACATTCCTCAGAAAGATTGGAAGTACACCTGGGGATACAGCTCAGTTCATAGAGTACTTGCTTAGCATTCACGAAGCCTCAGCTGGGTTTAATCTTTAGCACTGTCAAAAAAAAAAAAAAGTGAATGTAAAATGACAAGCAGAACATACCATGCAAATGTGAGCAGTAATAAAACTAAAAGCACTAAGTTAGGCATGGGGGTCATTTAGTGATAATAAAGAATATAAGCTGGGACGGGCAGAGCACTTGCCCCGAGTGTGCGAGGCACTGGGTTCAATTCCCAGCACCACATATAAATGAATGAATAAAATAAAGGCCTATATCAATATCTAAAAAAATTAAAAAAAGAACATAAGCTAACATGAAAACATAATAGTGGGGCTGAGGGTATAGCATTGGCCTAGTGTGCAGAAGCCCAGGTTCCAACACCCAGCACAAGAAGGAGGAAAAAAAAAGAAAAGAAAGAGAAAAAGGAAACAATAGTTGTGAATCTTGCTATATGAAGTAACAAACCATCAAAACTTAGAACAAAAAAACAGAAAAGGCACAAGGCAAAACAAATGTAATACAGATATTCATCTTTCAACACAGAATGACAAGTATAAGACAAGGTATGGGAGCTCATATTAGTAAGTTAAAAATAGGTAAATCAAATTCTGTACCATAAACACAGAAGACAGTTTCCTTTCAAATGCCCATGAAATTTACCAAAAATGACCATCATATGTTAGATCAACTTAAAACCAGATCTACAGTATAAAAATGATGATAATTAAATCAGGAATAAGTTGTGAAGTTTTGCTAAAAGGAAAATTCATTGCCTTCGGTAATTATTATGCAATTAGAAATGGAAATAAATCAGTTAAGTATTCAACTTGGGTATGAAGAGTTGGAGTATAGCTCAGTGGTAGAGCAGTTGCCTAGTGTGGTAATGCCCAGAGTTCAGTCCCTACTACCAAAAAAAAATTAAGAGTAGGAAAGGAGCACTAAAATATTTTTTTAAATGAAGAAGTAATAAGAATATAGGCAGAAAATAATAGAAAAAAGAAAATTAGAACTGTTGAATCTAAGAGTTATTTGAAGGAAAAAAAAGATTAAATGATGGGTGGAAGCACATATAGACAGAATTAATGTGGGAAATGATAGCTGATACAGAGAAAACTAAAACAAAATTGATGAAGAATGCCTCTGTAAAATTTACAAGTAGAATTCTTTCAGTTTTTTTTTTAATATACCAGGGATTCAACCCAGGTTGCTTCACCTCCCCAGATCTTTATATTTTATTTAGAGACAGAGTCTCACTAATTTGCTTAGGTCTATGCTAAGTTGTTAAAACTGACTTTGAACTCGGGATCCTCCTGCCTCAGCCTCCAGAGCCACTGGGATTACAGGCATGCGCCACCCTCCTAGTCTTTCAAATTTTGAATGTACAGATTTTTTTATTTTTTTATTTTTTTTTTTATACTAGGCATTGAACTCAGAGGCACTTAACCACTGAACCATATTCCCAGCCCTTTTTTGTATTTTATTTAGAGACAGGGGCTTGTGCCACTGCCCCCAGCAAAGCTAAGATTTTTTTTTTTTTATTCTTTTATTTACTTATTGATTCATTGAACACAAATGTAGTACAGCTATTGTTTCACTGGTTGTACACAAAGTAGAGTCACACCATCTGTGCATTCATGCATGTACACAGGGCAATGGTATCTGTCACACATTCTGTTAT
>JAJEJO010049623.1:1260586-1343206 GCA_020662805.1 Glaucomys volans
TGATTGCTTGTAGATCTTCCTCTGTAAAGTGTCTGTTCATTTCCTTGGCCCATTTATTGATTGGGTTATTGGTGTTCGTGGTGTAAGACAGTATATCAATGATAAGTCTTTCGTGGTAAAGTACAGAAAATCTGCAGACATGAGGTCTGTCTCAAGAATGCAAGGATGGTTGGGGATATAGCTCAGTGTGGGTTCAATCCAACGCTGTGGGTTCAATCCCCAGCACCACAAAAAAGAAAAAAAGAATGCAAGAAAGGTTTCAACATTAGGAAATCTATTCGAATGCTGTAAATATTTTTCACCATTAAGGAAAAAACTTCCTCATCTCAGAAGATATTAAGACAGTGTTTAACAAAATTCAAAATTTTAATAGTTTTGAAAAAAAATGAAAGTATGAATTACTATATATTTCCTAATGGTTTAGCATTTAAAAGCATTTCTATTAAAGACAAGAAATCCCACTATCAACTATTGCTGATACTATTAAATGTTGATCTGTAAACGTGGATCAGTGCAATTAGAGGAATTTAAATATTAAAAATGAATGACATTCTTTTTTCCCAAATACTGTTATAAGCCTGGTTGGGGGGTTTACAAAATCAACTGAAATGAAATGCAGAAAAATTTAATAAGGACCCTGGCTGCAAAATTAATATTCAATCAACAGCACGGCAGGGTAGCCGGAAGTCCAACATAAACACGCGAGCACGAGCACGTGGGCACAGACGTGGGCACGCATTCGCTTGACGGCCGGAAGTGCCTGCGTGTGCTGCTCTGGCGCATGCGCCTGTGTTCCCAGAAGAACCTGCGTCTCCTGACTGAAACGCCTGTGCTTTGCCTTAGAGCCCGCGCTTTCCTCAAGCACGCGCCCTTTCCAGGCTCACGCCTTCTTCTGCAGTTCGCGCTTTTCTATCCCAGCCTGCGTTCTCCGCCGTCTCCTGGTCACGAACCAGTTAGAGAGTAGCTGAGGCCACTGGAAATTGCCATGTCCTCAGACAACGTTATCTACATTACCACAGAAAACTTGGAGATGCCAGTAGATGTTGTAGAACTGCACCAGATTAATGTGGAGACGGTTCCTGTGGAGACGATGGCTGTGCAAACCATCGAAGTGTATGAGGATATCAGCGGCAACTGGGTCCACGGTGGCCACCACCACCCGCCGCTAATTGCGCTTCAGCCTCTGGTCACTACCAGCACCAGCCACGGAGACCACGACCAGGAAATGATCATGGTGCAGACCCAAGAGGAGGTGGTGGATTACTACGATGCAGACAACGTGCCAGCTAAGAATGAGCTGGAGGGCCAGATGGTTGTCCCAGTCAGCAGTGAAGACGACAGCTTCCAGCAGACCGTGGCATCTCTGTCGTCCTCCACAATGTCCTCAGCCTGTGGTCACAGTGGCGGGAAGTACAGCAGCCGCAGTGGCAAGCACAGCAGCAAGAACGCCAGCAGTGAGGCCAAGGTGGGAAACTGCAGCTCCGACCAGGGCAACAAGTGGGAGCAGAAGCAGGTGCAGATTAAAACCCTGGAGGGTGAGTTCTCCGTCACCATGTGGTCCTCCAGTGACAAAGAAAAGCAGGAGACCGAGGTTGAAAGCCAGACTGAAAACTCACCTCCTGATTACTCTGAGTACATGACAGGAAAGAAGCTTCCTCCTGAAGGGATACCAGGCATTGACCTCTCTGATCCCAAGCAGCTGGCAGAATTTACCAGAATGAAGCCCAAAAAAAACAAAGAAGATGGCCCAAGAAACATTGCTTGCCCGCACAAAGGCTGCGCGAAGATGTTCCGGGATAACTCCGCTATGAGAAAACATCTGCACACCCACGGCCCCCGAGTACACGTATGTGCAGAATGTGGCAAAGCTTTTGTCGAGAGCTCCAAGTTAAAGCGACACCAGTTGGTTCACACTGGAGAGAAGCCCTTTCAGTGCACCTTCGAAGGCTGCGGAAAGCGGTTTTCCCTGGATTTCAACTTGCGCACCCATGTGCGCATCCACACTGGAGACCGGCCCTACGTGTGCCCTTTCGATGGCTGCAGTAAGAAGTTCGCGCAGTCAACCAACCTCAAGTCGCATATCTTAACGCATGCCAAGAACAAGACCAGCCAGTGAAAGAAGATCCTTCCCAAACGCGGAAGTATCTTCCACTGGTATGGTGAGAATATGCCTCTCCTTCGTTGTTCGTAGGGAAAAAGGTTTTTTCCAAGGCAGAGGAAACCCTAACCTGAATTTCTAAACTCATGTTTTGATAGAGTAGTCAAAGTTAAAATTTTTCTGAAAAAGCAAAATTTATGTAGCATAATAGTGCTGAGATGCACTGCCTTGTTCTGTAATGATATTTTTGTGGAGTTTTCTCCCTACAGGAGAATGATCGATGAGTCTTGCCTCAAAGGACAATTTGTACAAGCAGCTGAGTTAAAGATGAGACTTTTGATATTCTCAAAAGTATAAAGTTGACTTATTGCTTACATTTTTTATTTTCCAAATATTCATGTTTATACTTTAGAAATATATTTGGTAGTACTGTTTATGTAGTTTTTTGGAGGTGGATAAGTTTGAGTGCTGAAGGTTTTCTTTAAAAGAATGAACATTCATGTGCGTATACATTTTCCTGCTGAAGAAAAGTACGTTTTGTTGACTGACTGACTTTTGGTTGAATTCTTGGATGTTAATACATTTTGCATAACTGTCTTTTAAGCTGCATTGAATTGTGTAGTTTGGAACATTAAATGATTTGGTAGTATTAGTCACTTTGAACCTATTTTGATCATTTTATTTTCCCCAAAATATTACCAGATGTTATTATCCAGTGTAATTTCTTTGCCTGTTCACTTGGAGTGGTGCTCAGATGGAGAATATATTGTTTGCTTATTGACTTTTGACACATGTTATACACATCCTGTGTAATAGAAAAAAGCAAAAATAAAATAGCTGTTCAAAAGAACGAAAAAAGCTTGCCTGTATAAATACAGTGGCTAGGAAATGTAGGAAAAGTGAAGGGTGCTACTTGCATTTGATGGATATAGGGAAAAGATACTGCTCAGAGTCCTATAGTGCACAGGACAGTCCCCCATGACAAAGAATTATCCACCTGAAATGCCAGCAGTGTCACGGTTAAGAAACCCTGCTCTAGAGAAAGTCAAAGTTGTTAACACTCTTTTAGATGTGTGCTTAGAAACAAATCATTAGTGGACAAGACGTTTAGACAAAAGAAATGTGTTCCACCACTCCCATTGCCACTTAGCCATCGTGGGCAAATTCAGAATCTAGAGGGGTGATCTGGTACCAGCTGCGTGCCTGACAAAATATAGGAGACTGCCCGTAGAGTCAAGGCATCTATGCAGCTGTAGGCCCTCACCTCCGTTCCCTGTGGTCATGCCCTGTTTCTTTGACTACCACTAGCACCGAGGGGATGGGGGTGGAGAGGAAGGGAGATAAGGGGATAGGTGCACGGCAGGGCTTGAACGGGTCATGGTGGGAGAAGGGAGCCACAGAGGGGGAGAGGTGGACGGTGGACGGAGATGGGGAGGTCAAGGTGGGGGGAGGGAGGCTGGAGCCGCGGATGGAGGTGGAGCCGCGGGGGAGGGTGTGCACCCTGCCCCACCTCCTCAGTGTTCCGAATTGGCTTCCCCAGAGTGCATCACAGAATTTAGAGGGGTTTTGTTGGTTTTTAATTTTGTTAATGAAGCTATGAATACGGTACAAGAAAACATGTGAGTATCTTTTGTAATCTTAAAGTAGAAAAGGCTACAAAGGAACCAATTGACGATACCAAAACTTAAAATGCCTATATATGCAAAACTACAAACCAAGCCAGAGAAACTCAGGAGAAAATTATAATACCTGTTACAAATGACGAAATTCCTCTATGTATGCAAATTAGGTTTTTAAAGGAGACCACTTAGAAACTGACCAAGGATGTACATAGGCAATGAATAGAAACAGCTCTCTGAATAACTACAAATAGACTTGTAGAATGTGTAGGTTCTCTCATAAGAAACAGAAATCAAGCCAGGTGTGGTGGCGCATGCTTGTAATCCCAGCGGCTTGGGATTCTTTGATCACAAATTCAAAGTCAGCCTCAGCAATTTAGGGAAGCCCAGAGTAACGTAGCAAGGCCCTGTCTCAAAAAAATAAAAAAAGGCTGGGCGTGGTGGCGCACGCCTGTAATCCCAGCACTTGGGAGGCTGAGGCAGGAGGATCGTGAGTTCAAAGCCAGCCTCAGCAACTTAGCGAGGCCCTAAGCAACTCAGTGAGACCCTGTCTCTAAATCAAATACAAAACAGGGCTGGGGATGTGGCTCAGTGGTGGAGTGCCCCTGGGTTCAATCCCCAATTCCAAAAATAAAAAAGGATGGGGATGTGGCTTGCTGGTTAAGTGCCCTTGGGTTCAAACCCTGGTACCTGCAAAATGAAATAGAAATCAAGACAGATTTTACTTTTCACCTAGCAAATTATCAATGACTAAACTTGATAGCATCACCTCTTCAGAAACATGTCAAATACAGGAACATAAGTTAATGTAAATTCATTGAAGGTCAATTTTATTGCACATACTTTTTTAAAAAATGGTTTTAGTTGTAGATGGACATGATATCTTTATTTATTCTTTTATGTGGTCCTGAGAATCGAACCCAGTGCCTTGCATGCGCTAGGCAAGTGCTCTACTGCTGAGCCACAACCCCAGCCCCTGCGCATACTTTTTTGATCTAATAATTCCATTTCTAGATTTCTATCTCCTTGCAGATGCATGCTTAATTAGATGCATAATAATAAAAGTAAAACTGTTTATTGCAGCATTGTATGAAAAGGTTAAAACAATCTTAAGTGATCATTAGTAGGAAACCCTATAAATAAATTAATATCTTTATAAAAAGTATTATACCAAGCCGGGCGTGGTGGCGCACGCCTATAATCCAAGTGACCTGGGACGCTGAGTCAGGAGGATCGTGAGTTCAAAGCCAGCCTCAGCAAGGGCAAGGCCCTAAGCAACTTAGTGAGACCCTGTCTCTAATAAAAATACAAAATAGGGCTGGGGATGTGGCTCAGTGGCCGAGTGTCCCTGAGTTCAATCCCTTGTTCCAAAAAAAAAAAAAAGTATTATACCAGCAAATAATGGGATAGTGTACACCTGTAATCCCAGTGTCTTGAAAGGCTGAGGCAGAAGAATTGAGAGTTGAAAGCCAGCCTCAGCAATGGTGAGGTGCTAAGCAACTCATTGATGCCCTGTCTTTAAATAAAATACAAAAAAGTGCTGGGGATGTGGCTCAGGGATTGAATGGCCCCCTGAGTTCAATCCCCAGTACCAAAAAAGAAAGAAAGAAAGAAATGGGATAGTCAACTTTAAATATGGGAAATGGTCTAAGATATAGTATAATAAATAATTTAATGCCATTGGTAGGGTTCTTTTGTTTGTGTTGCTGGGGATGAAACCCAAGGCCTCTCACATACCAGACATCTGTTGTACCACTGAGCCACATCCCCAGCACACCAGTGGTGTTTTTAAGAGGTGTGTCTGTATGAAATAGAAAATATCATTTGTTCCATAAATTCTAGACCAGACTTACTCTGGATAGTTCTAGAATTTAACAACTTAGAATACTTTTTAAAACAATTTTGCAGCTGGCCACAGTGGCACATGCCTGTAATCCCAGTGGCTCAGGAGGCTGAAGCAGGAGGAGCACGAGTTCAAACCAGCCTCAGCAACTGAGGTGCTAAGCAACTCAGTGAGACCCTGTCTCTAAATAAAATACAAAATAGGGCTGCGGATGTGGCTCATTGGTGGAGTGCCCCTGGGTTCAATCCCTGGTACCAAAACAAAACAAACAAACAAACAAACAAAAACCCAAAAACAAACAAACAAAAAAACAGTTTTGCAATGTGAGCATGGTAAATGGAACATGTTTACTAGGTATATAACTGCTTTAATAACTAAAAATAACAGTGGCCTAAATTATAAACATTCCAAATATAAAGTTTAGTGTTGATATGATAATTCTGTGATTTGGCAGACTTTTGGGCTCCTCCTGTCTTTTTAGCTCTTCTATTCAAAGCATTCAGCTTCTTTGTCACAGACTCAAGTCTAGCTCCATCATAGTACATTCTAGCCAGTAGGGCCGAGTTGTTTCCATTGCTTCCATTCATACTAATAATGCCCCTACCCTGGTTCTAATAGTGCCCATAACCTGTCGTATGAGAAAAACTGCAATGGAAAAAGGGAAGACTGAATATAGGAGGAGAGTGTGCTAGTGAATGTTTAACTCCTGGCTCTGGAAGGTAGGGTGGGAAGCTCTGTTAGTAGCATTTGCTGGTTTCTATGGTGTAGATACTCCCATGATGACCATTTTTAAGCTACTAACCTATAGTTCCTGAAGAAGTGTACACAATTGACCTTGGCAAGCTGGTAGGAACAATTCTACCACATCATTGAGTTCCTGTAACCATCTCTGCCACAGGATGAGATATAACTCGTAAGACAAAAAAAAAATGAGTTTAGAAAACTATAAAACAGAAGGTTGGAGTGTAGCACAGTGGTAGAGCACTTGCCTCTCATGCACAAGGCCCTGGATTCCATCCCCAACACTGCAAAAAGAGTATGTTAGAATCTGAGGGTATAGCTCAGTAATAGATCATGTGCTTGGCGTGTGTGAGGCCCTGGGTTTGATTCCTAGCAGAAGGATGGAAGGAAGGAAGGAAGAAAGGAAGGGAGGGAGGGAGGGAGGGAGGGAGGGAAGGAGAGAGAGGGGGAGGAGAGGAGAGAGAGAAGGAAAGGAAGGAATAAAAATTTAAAAAGTCAAAAACCTGGGTTTTTTTTAGGTTTAAATTCCATTCACTTTCTTTTTTTAATTTGTTCTTTTTAGATATACGTGACAGTAGAGTGCATTTTGACATATTACACATACATGGAGTATAACTTCCCATTCTTGTGGTTGTACATGATGTGAAGCTACATTGGTTGTGTATTCATAATGAACATGGGAAGTTATGTCCAATTCATTATACTGTCTTTCCTATTCCCATCCTCCTCCTTCCCTTCCCTTCATTCCCCTTTGTCTAATCCAGTGAACTTCTGTTCTTCCTTCCAGTTGCACTTATCTTTTTTTTTAAGAATATTTTTAGTTGTAGATGGACACAATACTTTTATTTATTTATATGTGGTGCCGAGGATCAAACCCAGTGCCTTACACGTTAGGCAAGTGATCTCCCGCTGAGCTACAACCCCAGCCCTTCAGTTGCACTTATTGTGTGTTAGCATCTGCATATCAGAGAGAACATTCAGCCTTTGGTTTTGGGGGATTGACTTACTTTACTTAGCATGATAGTCTCCAGTTCCATCCATTTACTGGCAAATGCCATGATTTCATTCTTCTTTATGGCTGAGTAATATTCCATTGTGTATATATAACACATTTTCTTTATCCATTCATCTGTTGAACGGCACCTAGGTTGGTTTCATAGCTTAGCTATTGTGGATTGAGTTGCTATAAACATAATGTGGAGGCATCACTGTTGTATAATGATTTTAAGCCCTTTGCAAAAGCCTGTATCTTAAAACACCTTTTATTGTGCTTGTATACATGTTTCCAGATACACAAAATGCATCATAACCTATAACTAAACACCACATTCATTCTTCAATAATTGGAACAGTGCAAATTTTAAATGGATAATTGTCTTATGAGTCCTTTAGCTGGCTAGTCATGGTGGTACATGCCTGTAATCCCAGCAACTCAGGAGGCTAAGGCAGAAGGATTGCAAGTTCAAGGCCAGTCTCAGCAACTTAGTGAGACCCTGCCTCAAAAAAATAAAAAGGGCTGGGGATGTAGTTCAGTGGTAGAGCCCCCTGGGGTTGAATCCCCAGTACTGCAGGAAACAAAAAAAAAGCCTTTTAACATTATTCTTAAGTATCCCTAAAGCGTTATTAGAAAACATACTGTTTTTTCTTTTGAATAAATAAATATATGCAGAAGTATATATATGCATATACTTGCTAGCGTGGGCAGAGAAAATTTCTGGAGGGATAAAAGGAAAATGTTAGATATGTTTACTGTGAGTTGTGCTGGTGGGTAAAATAGGGATTTTTTTTGCAGTACTAGGGATTAAACCCAGGACCTCACACATGCTGTGCAAGTACTCTATATCAACAACTAGTTCCAAAGAAAGTTATATGTTCCCACCAATAATTGGGTCCACATATCTCCTTCAGAGTTATTAATTAGCATAATACCAACTAGTCCTGCTGTCTAGACATCACCTAGCCCATTACCTTCTCTTGCCCAGTTGGAAGTTGTCAGCCTAGTAAAGAATGAAGTGGCTTTGTCTGCCATCTTTCCCAGGCAGAGGGATAAGGAGGGGTAGAGTAGGGGAGGTGCTCATCTTGCCCTGAAATCAACAGAAAGCAAATTCAAAGATTTAGAATTATCTGTAAGAAGGGAGTAGTATGTCATTCTCTGCTATATGGATACTGAGCTGTGAATTCACCTTGCTGCTGCCATCAAAATGGAAATGAGCATGGGGAACACATGTTCCCCATATTTGGGGGACTATACATAAATTATATATTTAGAGAGAGAAATACAGATTTATGTGCACATACTGCCTTACTGATTTTTTTTAAAAATATGGACAGAATACCTTTTTTATTTTTTTATTTTTTATGTGGTGCTGAGAATCAAACCCAGTGCCTCACACATGCTAGGCAAGTGCTCTGCGACTGAGCTACAGCCTCAGGCCTAACTTATTGATTTTTAAACCTAATAATTTCATTGCTTCTAAAATGTCTTTCCACTTCCATGTAAAAAGTCCACAATATCATTTATTTAACCTACTGAAGAATACTTAATAATACTTTTAGTTTAATAATGCTACTTTTAAAGTGTTGAGCTGGGCCCAGTGGCACACACCTGTAATCCAAGCAACTTGGGAGGCTGAGTCAGGAGGATCGCGAGTTCAAAACCAGCCTCAGCAACTTAGCGAAGCCCTAAGCAACTCAGTGAGACCCTATCTCTAAATAAAATACAAAATAGGGCTGGGGATGTGGCTCAGTGACCAAGTGTCCCTGAGTTCAATCCCTGGTTCTAAAAAAATAAAAAATAAAAAAATAAAGTGTTGAGTGTGTAATAACTATTGTTCTTCGTTTGGGGTGTTTTGTTTTGGTTTGGTTTGGTTTTTTAAAATATTTGTTTTAGTTGTTGATGAACCTTTATTTCATTTGTTTATTTATGTGTGGTGCTGAGACTTGAACCCAGTGCCTCACACATGCTAGACCAGTGCTCTACCACTGAGCCACAACTCTAGCCCTTGTTTTGTTTTTGATACCAGGAATTAAATCCAGGGTTTCTTAATCACTGAGCCACATCCCCATCTCTTTTTATTTTTTGTATTTTTTTATTTTGAAACAGGGTCTCACTACGTTGCTTAAGTCCTCACTAAATTGCTAAGGCTGACTTTGAACTCGCAATCCTCTTGCCTCAGTCTCCCAAGCCTCTGGGATTTTAGGCATGTACCACCATGCCCAGCTAATAGCTATTTTTTTAAGCAATGAAATACATACTGGGGGGCTAGGGATGTAGCTCAGTTGGTAGAGTGCCTGCCTCGCAAGCACAAGTCCCTGGGTTCAATCCCCAGCACCGCCAAAAAAAAAAAAAAAAAAAAAATAGAAATACATACTGATTTTGAAAAGGAAAATCCAGTAGCCATATGTCTGAAATTTGGTGAAGAGAGATGAGATAGATACTTCCTGAGTACATTTTGTACGAAGGTATTTAAATTTTGAATTAAAGTGTAAAGAATTTTTAGAAGAGAGATTAAATAGTACCTGCTCTCCAATCCTAAGTGAAAAGTAAATTGCTTTTTAAAAGTTCTTGGAACTGGGTGTGGTGGCACATGCCTGTAATCCCAGTGACTTTGGAGGCTGAGGCAAGAGGATCATGAGTTAAAGCCAGCCTTAGCAATTTAGCAAGACGGGCTCAAAATAAAAAATAAAAAAGGCTAGAGATGTGGCTCAGTGGTTAAGCACCCCTGAGTTGGGGTTCAATTCCTGATACCAAAAAGAAAAAGTTCTTGGGCTGGAGGTGTAGTGCTGTGGTGGGGTGTAGTCCAGTGGTAGTGTTTGACTAGCATGTGTGAATGTGTGAGACCCTGGGTTTGATTCCTAGCACTGGCAAACAAACCTAACAACCAAACTAAACCTTTATGCCTTGTTGCTAAAAATCACTTTAAATAATGAAGATAGTTTGACCATTCTGGCTCCATACTTATAAGTTTTAAAATCTTAAATATTGAAAATCTTGTTTTTATTTATATCAGCTAGTTGAAAGTTATTTAGGGGGTCAAGTAAAAATTTTAGTGACTCTGGAAATGATAATGTAATTATAGTAGGCAATAGTCTAGCTAGAGTCATGGTTTATATTCCTTCAGATGTAACTACTATGGGTGATTCTAGGAATCATAATGTGAATTGATATTTTTTACCTATTAAGTCATCTTATGAGGTCGTTGTGTTTTCTTTATTATTTCCAGACTATACTGACCACAGTAGGGCTTCATTGAAGTAAACCTTAGCTTTCTTCAGTAATAATTACCAACCTCAAGGCAGTGGGTACCTTGCTGCTTTGATCACAGCAATAGATTTTCTTCTTCCTTGATCCACAGTGTCATCCTTAAGCCCTGGATCACCCATACTCAAATTTTTCTATTCTTACCCTGGTCTCATTGCTTAGTATGTAAACAAGAAATAAAACTGACTATCAACTCCGTCTAATCCCTGATGTTTCTTATCTTTTCTTTTATTACAATACTGAAGAAAGCAAGAAAAGACATGCCCTCACAACTATTTAACATTGTTCTAGAAGATCTAGCCACTGCTACAAGACCAAAAGAAGTGGGATAGGGAGGAAATAAATTATCATTATTAGAAGAATTTAAATATCATGCAATCCTAAATGTAAAATTCCTTTTGATGGTTAAGAAGTAAATGAGTGTAGTGTTCCTATGTATCTGAAACAACCCAATAGCATAATGGGAAAAAAGATCCCATTCTGAAAGTTATGTACCATATTAAAAATAAGTTACCTTTTTTTTCAAGAAATATATAGGGCCAATGTAGAGAAAACTACAGATCTTTAGTGAGAAATGTAAAAGATTTAGCCAGGCATGGTGGCGCATGCCTGTAATCCCAGCAACTCAGGAGGCTGAGGCAGGAGGATCGCGAGTTCAAAGCCAGCCTCAGCAATTTAGCGAGGCCCTAAGCAACTCAGTGAGACCCTGTCTCTAAATAAACAGAAAATAGGGCTGGGGATGTGGCTTAGTGACCCAGTGCCCCTGAGTTCAATCCCCGGTTCCCCCCCCAAAAAAAGATTTAAGTAAATGTACTTATGCCAGGATCATATGTTAGAAACATAAAATTGTGGATTCACCCCTATTTATTGCAATGATGTTAGAAATATTACTTTGACTAATATTTAGTAGCTGTAAAAATGATTCTCAAACTTGTCAGAAAGAACAAAGGAGAAATAACCTATAAACAAAATAAATCGGAGTTATTTACTTACTAAATGCTGCAATATTATTATTACCAGTAATTATGACTGCTTTGTTGTCACTGGAATAATCTGAACAGTGGAAAAGAGTAGAAAATTCAGAAACAAATTAATGAATGGATGCAACTGTGGTTTAGGTTAAATGTAGCATTTAATTTAGTAAGGAAAGAATACTGAATATTTGAATAAAATTATATTTATAAATCACACCATACACACAAAAATTCCAAATAATAAAAGACTTAAATGTAGAAACAAAACTATTTAAGACCACCTTCCTCAACAGAAAGAGTAATTACTTGCATAATATTAGGGATAGGAAAAGTCCTTTTGCATGACTACAAATGTTGACTATATGATAGAAAAGATCAGCAGATTTGACTGTATAAATATTAGCTTTTTTTCTGCACTTTTTCTTTTTTGGTGCTGGATATTGAACCTAAGTCCTGATGCATGCTTGGCTGGTACACTACCATTGAGCTACATCCCCATCCCTAATTTTAGCTTTTATTTTTTTTAAAGAAAGACCCAGTTCCTTTATAAAGGTCTGTTGCTTTATAATCTGTGATGTGATATAAGATACATAACTAGTTGTTCCACCAACATTACTCTCTGTAATAGTTTAATTCTTATATTAAAACAATCTTTTTTTCTAAGTGCCATTTGGGATTTCATACCCCAGGTCAGCAAGAATTTTTTTTATTTTGTCATAACTTTCATTTGAATATATTTGAGATTTCTTTCAAAGATCACATGTATGTTTAAATGAATGATGTATAGATTTTGTGAAAAAATATATAATTAGTAGAAGATATTAGTTCTGTTGGTATTAAATCATAATAGCGTGCAGTCTTTCTAATGTGGTATTAATATGCCCATTAGATATTGGTATCTGAAATTAAGGCAGCCTGTAACTGAACATCTGTTTGCTATATTAATAAGTAGTTCTCTGCTTCACAGCTACTTCAGGTTACTTTACTAATTTATCAGAATGCCTACATGTTGTAAAATCCAGGTTACCTATATTATTCTTGCACAGTTGAGCTTACTACTTTTTTTCTCTCTTTTCAGGTATCTGGCATAATTTTGTTCTTGCCCTCTTGGGTATTTTAGCTCTTGTTCTACTCCCGGTAATTCTGTTGCCATTTTACTACACTGGAGTTGGGGTGCTTATCACTGAAGTCGCTGAGGTAAATAATGGATTACTGGTACTTGGGACATTTTTTCTCCAGATGTTGTGATGTAATACTTAGCATTTAATATCAGGCACTTTTATTCAAGTTCTCATATACAAAATGCTTAGTTTCTTCTGAAGAAATTACTATAATCCTTTCAAATCTAAATATAATATTGGGAAATACATTGATTTTTTTTCTTTACTTTTATTGTGGCACTAGGATTCAACACAGGGCTCTCTACCACTGAACTATATCCTTAGCCTCCTTTTTTTTTTTTTTTTTTTTTTGGTACTGGGGATTGAACCCAGGGGCACTCCACCACTGAGTCATCCCAGCCCTGTTTGTATTTTATTTAGAGACAGGGTCTCACTGAGTTGCTTAGGGCCTCCCTAAGTTGCTGAGGCTGGCTTTGAACTCGCGATCCTCCTGCCTCAGCCTCCCAAGTGCTGGGATTACAGGCGTGCGCCACCGTGCCTAGCAGCCTCCTCTTTTTTGAGACAGGGTTTTAAAGTTGCCCAGATTGGCCTTGAACTTCTGATCCTCCTACCTTAGCCTCCTGAGTTGTGGGATTACAGGTGTGTGCCACCATGTCCTGCTCTACCTATTCTTTTAAGGATTTTTTTTAATGTGTCTACCTGCTGGAGTTTTATTTGTTTGTTTTGTTTTGCAGTACTGAGGATTGAACCCAGGACAGCTCTACACTAAGCTACATCCCCAGTCCTTTTTATTTTTTATTTGGGGATAGGGTCTCGCTAAGTGGCCTAGAACTTGTGATTCTTGTGCCTCAGCCTCTGAGTCACTGGGATTGCAGGCTTGTGCCACTACGCCCAACAGACATAAAGGTTTCATAATACTAATTTGAGTATCAAAAGCTTTTGACTTTTTAAAAATGCCATGGAAATTATTTTTGTTCTGAGTTACAAAGATAATATCAAGATTATCTCCATGTAGTTTGTTAATAAAATGCATCGTTTACCTTTACTGTCAATTTTTATATCTCTGCTTTTGAGTCAGATGTCATTTCTCCTAAGAAGTAAGAAAGATGAAACCTAAGCTATCCAAACAAACTATTTCATAGGAGTTTAAGTTAATGTCTTCAACTTTGTATTTCATTCCCTTATACAATGACTACTATGATGGCACCAGATCTTCTTTTCAGACATTTTTAAAGAAGAAAATTGGTTTTGTGGGCAATTGCTTACCTGTTCATAGTGCTGATGGTATTGTCTGCATATTTGGGATTGTGTTTATATAAAAGGATATTTATAAAAATCCTTATAAAAGGATTTTATCCTTATAAAAGGATATTTCTTTTGAGGATATGGGAAAGTTTCCCCCAAATGTGGGGAAAACTCTGTGTGTGTGTGTGTGTGTGTGTGTGTGTGTGTGTGTGTGAGAGAGAGAGAGAGAGAGAGAGAGAGAGAGAGAATATGATGCTGGTATTGAAACCAAGTCCTCACATATGCTATGAATGCAATCTACCACTGAGCTACACCCCCAGCCCTTTGTCATTTTAGTCTTAATGATCAGCAAGTAGATTTCTTTTTCTTATTGTGAAGAAGTCAAAATCTTGGAGACTTGGAGAAAGCAACTGTAATTGTTGGATTTTATTTTGGTAATTTTCTAGGACTATAGGTTTGGGTTCAAATATGGATTACTTTCTGCATTTTAAAAAATGTTCTATTTAATTAACTTAGTGTCTTTTACTATTACTTGCTCAAACTAGTTGTAGCATGTCTTCATACATTGTCTGATTTGTTTTTTCCCTCTTCCCAAGGATTCACCTGCCATTGGACCCAGAGGCCTTTTTGTGGGAGACCTTGTCACTCATCTGCAGGACTGTCCTGTTACTAATGTGCAAGATTGGAATGAATGTCTAGATACCATCGCCTATGAGCCCCAAATTGGTTATTGTATAAGTGCATCAACTTTACAGCAGTTAAGCTTCCCAGTTAGAGGTATGTTTAATACTTTAAGTACAACTACCTTCTATTTACTAATCCTTAGACCATGTCTGTAGATTTATTCTGTTCTAATATTTTTAAAACACGTCAGTAAAATAAGCAAGCCCCAACTAACAGTTATTCTTGATAAATTGGATACTAAATATATATGTTTTATTTATTGTATAGTATTGTTGAACTTCTAACTATTATAATATCATATTTGACTTGTAGAGCTCTAGAAAATTCTTTCTTACAAAACTTGCATTAGGCTGGGCGCAGTGGTGTGCACTTATCCCAGTGACTCTGGAGGATGAGGCAAGAGGTTTGCAAGTTTGAGGCTAGCCACAGCAACTTAGCAACACCCTGTCTCAAAATAAAAAAAATAAAAAGGGTTGGGGACACAGCACAATGGTAGAGTGTCCCTGGGTCCAATCTTCAGTACTCTACCCTTCCACCCCAGCACATGCCTGTAAGCCCAGTTACTCAGAAGGCTGAGATAAGACTATCATAAGTTCAAGGTGAGTCTGGGCAATCTAGCGAGACCTTGTCTCAAAATAAAATTTAAAAAATGGGCTGGAATAGCCAAATCATGAAACCAGCCTAAGTACTTGTCAACAAATGAATGGATAAAGAAAATGTGGTACATATACTCAATGGTGTTCTACTCAGCCGTAAAGAAGAATGGAATTGTGGTATTTGCTGGTAAATGGATGGAACTGGAGAACAAGCTAAGTGAAATAAGCCAGACACAGAAAGTCAAGGATTGAATGTTCTCTCTCATATGCAGAATCTAGACCAAAACAAAGAGGAAAAAATGAGGGTCCCATGAAAATTAAAGGAGGATTTTTGAAGCAGAGGATTGAGAGGAGGGAGGGGGAACAGGAATAAAGAGGAACAGTGGAATGTAATTGACCAAATTATGCTGTATACACATATGCATATACTATGGTGAATTTCACCTTTATGTATCTCTATAAAGCACTACTTTTATAAAAAACAATAAATAAATAGAAGGAAGACCAGTAGAGTAGAATAAGGGGAATGGGGGAGGGAGAAGGGGAGGGAAAGAGAAAGTACTGAGGAATGAAATAGAGCAAATTATATTCTATACATGTATGATTATGTCAAAATGAACCTAAACATTATGTATAACTATAATTCACTAACAAAAATTTAAAATACGGACAGGGGATATCATTCAGTGGTAAAGTGCTTACCTATAGTTCAGTCCCCAATACCATAAAAAAAACTTGTTAAATCAGCACTCAAACTCAACCATAAATAATTAACTAAATTTCAGTACTTAAATACCCCTTAATATAATATCTTTATGCATGTGTGTAGATATATAATAGTATCTTCATTTATATGTCTATAATTTTGAAATTAGTTTAAGTAACAAGAAGCAGTTCTCCTTTGCATAAACTTTCCCTTACATATTCTGGCTAAAATATATCAAAACTTAACCAATTCTTGTAGTAGCTGTGTGTGAATGGTGGCATATCAAAAGCTTTTTGGGGTAGAGTTATTTTATATATTTTATGTGGCAAAAATCCAGGGAAAGTTATCTTGGCTTATGAAAATACCCCTTGAGGTTAGATATGTTATCCCATACAGCAGGTAACAGGACTGAAGTTTCTTCTCAGGACCCACTAAACATTTTGAGTTCTCTCAGCTCTAAAAAATCAGCAACTTGTCTGGATGCAGTAGTGCATACCCATAATCCCAGTGAATTAGGATGCTGAGGTAGGAAGATTGCAAGTTCAGGGCCAGCCTCAGCAACCTAGTGAGGCCCTAAGCAACTTAGTGAGACCTGGTCTCAAAATAAATAAGTAAATAAAAAAAGTGTGTGTGTGTGTGTGTGTGTGTGTGTGTGAGAGAGAGAGAGAGAGAGAGAGGGAGAGAGAGAGAGAGCATGCGCAAAGAGGGAGAGGGAAGGAGAGGAGAGAGAAAAGAGAGAGCACTAGGGATATAAATCAATGACAAGCATCCCTGGATTCAATCTCCAAAAAGAAAAAGAAAAAAAAAAGCATCAACATCTCTATTTTTTTTCTTTTGTAGTATTGAGTATTATTGAACACAGGGGGCAATCTACCACTGAGCTGTTTGTACCTCCAGCCCTTTTTAATTTTTTTTTTTTGAGACAGAATATCACTGAATATTCTAAACTGGTCTTAAACTTGGGATCTTCTTGTTTCAGCCTCTTGAGTTGCTGGGAAATCATCTGTAGTCTTTATACAAAATTGTTGGGCCCAAATTTTAAAGTGTTCCAAAATACAAATTATGCTCACAGCCTTTATCTTTAAGTCAAGAAATGCCCTAGATATTTGTCCACATCTGCTGGTATAGGTAGACATAATTAACAGTCAATAATAATTTGACTAAAATATTGTATGCAACAAAGGCAAAGTAGTGAGAACCATTTTCAAATTTTTTTCAAATTTTGTCTTCCACATAACTTTATTTTCAGTGCTTGGCATTGAACTCTATTATTAAGCTATATTCTCTGCCCTGTATAACCCACTTTTTAAAATTTTTTAAAAGTTGTAGGTGGACACTATACCTTTACTTTATTTATTTATTTTTATGTGGTGCTGAGGATCAAACCCAGTGCCTCACACATGCTAGGCATGTGCTCTCCCACTGAGCTACAACCCCAGCCCCTGTATAACCCATTTTTAAGAACCTTTTATTAAAAAAATTTAAGGCTGGGGATATAGCTCAGTTGGTAGAGTGCCTGCCTCGCAAGCACAAGGCCCTGGGTTCAATCCCCAGCACCGCAAAAAAAAAAAAAAAAAAGAAAAAGAAAAAAAAAATATATATATATATGTCAAGAGTAGTATAAACAAGTTCTCATGGATCCTTTTCCCAACTTCAGCAATTACCAGCGTTTTATCGATTTTTTCATCTAAGCAGCCCACTTTTGGGGAAGTATTTTAAAGCATATCCCAGGCACCCTATCATTTCACCCATAAACTTAAGCCTCTCTTTATAAAGTAATTACTCTTTAAACATGACCGTAATACCATTATCACACCTAACAAAATATCTTATTGCTATTCCGTTTTCCTTAATTTTTTTAAAATGGTGCTGAGGTGTTGCACCCAGGGCTTCATATATACAAGGCAAGCACTCCACCACTGAGCCACATCCCCAGACCCCTAATTTATTTTTTATACTTGGTTTAATTTGGCTTCTGAATCTCTTTTAAGTTGTTAGTAGTTCCCTGTTTTTGAAATAGTATTTGTTTATTGAAGAAACTGAACCCTTTGTTTTATTAAACTTCACATGTTCTGGGTTTTTATATTTATATCTTATCCTCATGATGTCACTAATATGTTCAAATGCCCTGGGTTTCCTATAAACCAGTGGTTAGGTCTAGAGGCTTGATTTGATTCAGGATCCTCCTTGTTTTTTTCTTTTGGCAGAAATACTTCATAGGTAGTACTTGGTATTTCCTATTATGTCATACCAGATGGTACTTGTATTCTCCCATTTAGTAATGTTAAGATTATTCAGTGGGCCAACCTGATTCTTTAAGGTTGAAATATTTGTCAATTTTCCCTATTCTCAAGATTTACCATCTTCCAAAACCTTTCAGAAATAGATAGGCCCTTCTTCACTGTCTACTTCAGAAAGGGCCTTGAAGTTATTATTACAAAATCTACTGAGACCCTTTAACTCCAACTTTATGGGTGGATAAGTTTATGAGGACACTTACCTCAGGGTAAGTGCCACTTGTGATTTCAGATTGGATGAATTGCTTTTTGTAATGTAGAATCAAACTGTGGTAAGTAGCCGTCAAACTAAACACTGAATTATGCAGCTTCCAGATTCATATGTCATTTTATTTACTTTTCATCTTAAAAAAGCTATTTTTTACAAATACATAACAGATTCTAATAATCAAATAAGCACTGTTTCTCTTTAGCATACAAACGGCTAGATGGTTCCACTGAATGCTGTAACAATCACAGCCTCACAGATGTGTGCTTTTCCTACAGAAATAATTTTAATAAACGTTTGGTAAGTTGCCCTGAGGCAATCTTGCTTGTCTGATATAATTATTACAAAATAAGCATAAAAGGCTATAATGGAATTTATAAAAACTTTTCCCTTTTTTCTGTTTACTTTGTATCATTTTATTAATATCTCTGCATTTCAGATGTCACATTTCATCTGAGTCTGAGAATCTTTAAAATTTTTATAGTAGTGTAATATCTTGTATGGCCACAGTGGGTTGTTGGAACCTAATTTATAGTGCATGCACCTAAATGGAATTTCTTTTATATGAACCTCACTCCTAATATACTAGATGGAATGAAAAATATTGACAAAATGTGACTTGAATTTAATAAATCTTAATAAATCTTAGATTTAATAAATCAATCATTTTAATATTGACTAGTTAATATTTTATTCATAGCATACATGTCTACCTGCCCGGAAAGCAGTTGAAGCCACTCAAGTTTGTAGAACCAATAAAGATTGTAAAAAAAGCTCAAGTTCAAGTTTCTGCATAATACCTTCTTTGGAAACTCATACTCGCTTAATAAAAGTAAAACACCCACCTCAAATTGATATGTTGTATGTAGGACATCCACTGCATCTTCACTACACAGGTGGGTATTACTGTAGCAGACCTGTAGGAAATTGTTAAGATTGCCTATATTCTCAGTGTAAAAATTCAGTAGAAGTCCTTGCATTAATTTTCTTATTATAAATTTGATCATTTGTCAAAGTCTTATTTATTTGTTCTTAAGCATCAAATAGCAGTAGGCAGTAGGAAGATAATCTAAATTTCTGAAGCAAGAGCCTGCCCACGAACAGTGATGAATTTTTACCTCCCCACTATTTATGTCTAAGTCAAATAGGTGATCTCTTAGAGATGTTCTCTTGAGAGTTTATTAAATTGATTCAAGCTCCCCAAAACAGTGGCAAGAGCTCCATACCCTGGACATGATGCATGGGCATGTATACATGACACATGAATCTTAGTATGATTTCAAAGTTGGGCCAGTGTAGTCATTTTACCAGTGGCAACATGATTGGACTAAATATATAACTTCTCCATGTGGCTCATATAGTCTAATTCATTTTATTGTACAAGATTCCTAATGTTATCTTTTCTTAAAGTGTACAAATCAATGGGTTTTAGTATTTCCCTGTCTCAAAAAATAAAAAGAGCTAGAGATAGAGCTCAATGGCAACATGCCCTATATCAAATAAATTCCCAGCACCAAACAAACAAACAAATAAATAAATGGCTTTTTCGTTGCTTTATAGTCATATCCTGAGAAACAAATCTGGGTCATTTTTCTTATTTATTTGACACTAAATGACTCTAGACTGCTGTTATTCACTACACCCTCAACACATGAAGATATATTCCTAGTTGGGATGATTCAAAAGTGTGTACTATGGGTTCTGCCTCATTACAGGATAGGTTTTAGTGTTTTAAACAAAAACAGGATTTTGGAATCCATACAGTAGGAAAGACTTCAAAGATCCCCTCATCTTAATTCCCATTTTAGCAATGAAAAAAAACTGAGACCAAAAAGAGGTTAAATAGCATAATAGTTGGAGTAAATGTGATTTTAATGTTATAACTCTTTGAAAGGATAAGAGCTCTTCAATGTGAAGAACAGAATGTCTTTTCAATTAAACTCTGTATTTAGTAGTCATATTTCGTATGTAGTCTGCTTTATCTTATTCTCACTTTTTCAAATTATAAGTACATACTGGGACATGAATTCTTTCATTCCATTAATTTTATTAGCTGTTCTGGAATAATTGATTGCTTTCATATGAAAACTTCCCTACATGTGATTAGAAAGGGCTTTCTCAACCAGTTTAATAGGGTAGCTTAACTTTTGACCATACGATAAAATTTATAATGCTGTTACTTATCTGATATGAATAATATTCATTATTTCTGGTTTCTCCTTTTTAGTGAGCATCACCAGTTTTGTCCCACGTTTCAACTTTCTAAGCATAGATCTGCCAGTGATTGTGGAGACATTTGTCAAGTATCCTTTCTGGTGTGAAAAAATGTTTTTAAAGTGTTTGGGGGCTGGGGTTGTGGCTCAGTGGTAGAGAACACTTGCCTAGCACCTGTGAGGCACTGGTTTCAATCCTTAGCACCACATATAAATAAATTAAAGGTTACTATGTCCAGCTACAACTAAAAAAGTATTTTAAAAAGTGTTGTTTGGAGCTTGGTCAGTTTTACCTTAAACAGAGTATTGGAACTTTACAAGTATCACTTAATTACTAACAACTAAAAAAGAGTCTTTAAAGAAGTTGAGAGAGCTCAGACTGTACCTGGGAGGGAAACAGTTGGGGAAAAAAGATTGGTCAGGAAGGGAGAAAGGTAAAATGTGAAAGGTGAGGAACCCAGAATACAACTTAAAAGTCAAATTTATAGGTCTAAAACCTTTTAGTAAGTTTATAAAGGTAAAAGCTTCAGTTACTAGTAAGGTGATAAATTCTGCCCCATCTGAGCTTGTTAGTTTTGACCAAATGAAGGACAATTCTCACATGCATAACCAGGAATTATGTAAATGCATTCCACTGGTCTACTAAGGAAGCCTAAGGAAGATCAAATCAGTTTACATTACTAAAATAGCAATTCAGAGGACAAAATCTCATGTAGTCTTTAGCATATCATGTTTGCATATAAAAGGTGAATTTTTGAAAGAAATTGGTTATTACACAGTTGGAAGAGGTCTCTATTTTTGTCACTTAAATCTTTAAATTTCTTTCCTTTATGATTTTGAACAAAATGAAATGGAGAACACATGAGCAGTTACTAAAAAAAAGGTATATAATCAAGATTGTATCTTGGAGACTCTCTGCAGCTTTGCCACAGAGATACTAAATGCTATAAACTTATAGATGATAATAAAATAAAGCAAGGCTCAAGGGCCAAAAGCTGTATTTCCTCATATGGAGGAAGTCTTTGTAAAAACCAAAAAGTAATTTTGGGACCAAGGGCATAGCTCAGTGGTAGAGTGCTGCCTAGCGTGTGTGAGGCCCTGAGTTCCATCCCCAGCACTGTCAAAACAAAATGAAAAAAGTAATTTTTCCCCCTTTTCTTATTCCTTCCACATTCCTTTCCCTGGTGTCATTAAAGGATTAAAAAGACTTAATCTTCCTAGGAGTTCATTATAGATTTTGTCTATAAGTGGTTTGCCTTATTTTTCTTGTCAAGATTTTTTTTTTTTTCCTTCAGTACTGGGGATTGAACTCGGGGGCACTCCACCACTGAGCCACATCCCCAGCCCTATTTTGTATTTTCTTTAGAGACAGGGTCTCACTGAGTTGCTTAGGGTCTTGCTAAATGGCTGAGGCTGGCTTTGAACTCATGATCCTCCTGTCTCAGCCTCCCAAGTCACTAGGATTACAGGCATGCGACCGCACCCGGCTCTTGTCAAGGTTTTTGAACTTCAAAATAATATAAACTTCTGTTTTAAATAGTAGAGATCTAAGAAGGAATGACAGAGATGTAAAGAAAGTACAGAGATCTATTGTAATATCAAATTCAGTCCCCAAGCTGTATCTTCTGACTCACAGAAAGGTGGTTTCCACTCAGCTCACAGCTGGCTCCTTAACTGATTTTAACCCAGGTACCTGATTTCCCTCTCCGGAGCACTGGCTATTGTTAACGCAGTGCCCTGCTTTGCTTTGGATGGTCAGTGGATTTTAAACTCTTTCTTGGATGCCACCCTTACCTCAGTGATTGGAGACAATGATGTCAAAGATCTGATAGGATTTTTCATCCTGCTTGGTGGCAGTGTACTTTTGGCTGCCAATGTGACGCTAGGACTGTGGATGGTTACAGCACGGTAATATTTGCATTCATCTGACAGGTCTCTGAGTTACAATATACAGCTGTGTGTTAATGTTCATTGCCGTTGAAATCCTTCCTTGGTATGAAATGTAAAGTGTTTCCTTAAAATTACATTTTGGCCTACATCTTTATGCTCCTCCTATATCCAGCATACCCAAACTCTGGTGGAGGATGAGCAAAAGATATGAAAGGCATAGTCCCTGACTACATTCTAGTTTTAAAGACTGAATGTACACACTTCACATGCTTGTGGAACAATTTATAAACAATTGCAAATTCATTCTTGTAATATCATTTTGTGTGACTACATACTGCCTTGAAATAGTATAAAAGAGAACAGAATTGGGTGGAAGTAATTAGAAAAAAACTTAAAAGCACCATTAATCTGGATTTGAAGACCAGACTTTGACCAAGTGGAAGGGTGAGCGTGTTCTTGGCCTATATCTCTTGTCCTTTTTCTTGTTTGAAAAGTATTTTACAGTTTATTTGTGTGTTATTTTGTACTTTGCAAACTGTGAGAAGTCTGTTTTAATTAAATTAATAAACTTCTATAAAAGAATCTGCTTACATGAAAGGGAAAATCTTTGTCAAATGATACCAGATAAAACCAAAATTGGAAGCAGGGCCAGTGATATGAGATGATTTTGTCCCACAAGCATTGTTTCATTGATAATGCGTCTCCACATCCTCATGAAGAAGCACTAACCTTGATATTCAGAGCCAGCTGCATGAAGTGTCTCACACCAGCAGCTTGTGAGCTGAGGCAGTTAGGACCAAACCTCAGAGCTCAACTGGGTCCTCTGACAGATCACAAGATAAACCCAGGATCTTCAGTAGACCTGGTTACCATTCTCTTATAGAGGTTTGAAGCTTGGAACTCTTCCACAAGAGACATTTTCTCTTGTGCTACTAAGGCCATCTGGGGCCTATCTTTAAGAAGCAACAACCTTAAACCCTGAGCCATACTGTGTCCTCACCAGCGGCTCCCATGTTTCTCTGTGTTGGGTGATGAAACACCTAGTCCTTGCTTTCTATCTCTTCCCCTAAGCTACCTCTGTGGGTCCATAGAAGACTTGGTAGTATAGTGAGAATGGCTGCACGTGAGAGGGTACAAACTTGGATTTGCAAGAGCCTGGGAACAGACTCTTGAATCTGAAAGAGCTATGCCTGGTTTGAGGTCTTGTGGAATGAAGATGCAGCCCTGTGAAATTCGGGAAGTCAACAGGCCAGTGTGAAGCTGTTGGTCTTTGAAGTGTATGAGCATGCTGGTTCTTTGATGAAAAATGTACACATTTCTCATACACTCAAGAGGTGATAAAAGGCAATAACTTATTAATAGCCATGTATCCAACTTCTTCACTATGTGGGGTACTCTATGGGTTACCTTTTTCAGATCATTAGTTGCTCTTTCAGCACTAAAACTTTAAAATCATTTTTAAGAAACTTTTTAGATTTTATTAGAATTTTGCCTTCCTTCTTAAACAGAAATTATATTTTGAATAATTTTAATGTTTTACTAAGACTTGGGTCATCAGTTAATACCAGTACTAAAACCATACAAATTATTGGTTATCCCAGAAAGTATGGCATTTGTTTTATTCTTAGGTAGAACAGTCATTCTGGACCAAAGTGTATAAGCATAGTAATGCTTAGACCTGTTTTGGTAGTAAACCTTAGAGAATGCTCATAAAATACTTATGTAATTAACTTGTTTACATTTGAATTAAGCAGTTTACTAATGAAAATGTATGTGTACAAGTCAATTTTTTAAAACTTAAGAAAAAAATTTTGTGTGGATGGTGCTGGGGATTGAATCCAGGGCCTCATGCATGCTAGGCAAACACTCTGCCACTAAGCTATATCCCCAGCCCAAGAAAAAAATTTAATACAGGAAATCCTATCCATTAACTTCTTTTTCTGGGTAAAAACAAAAACACATCGTCATTTTATTTTAGCTTTTAAACACCTTGCTCTGTTGATCCATAGGGTCAGGATTTGGGAATACCGTCATAAGAAATTGAGCAGATCGGTACTGTTTATATAGAAATGGCCTCATCGTATAAGAAAGGGAAATGTTATGTGTTGTCTCTTTAGCTTGACTGTGGGCTCTTCTAGAACAAGGACTATGTCATATTCAGCTTTGCATCCCTGGCACAGTGCATGAGACATCATAAGTACTTAATTAATGTGGTTGAATGGATGGTGATTAGTGTTATTTATGGATTAGAAAAGCATGTTTCTATTTAAGTAAGCTGTAAAGTATTATTGAGTATTTACTGTAAATATATGTTAACATAAAAAAAAAAAACTTGGAAGCCCTTTATGTCCCTGATATATTATCATCTTTCTGGAAAAAATTTCATTTTGGTTTCTGTAGAGTGATTAGAAAACATTACTTATTTTGAGGATTTGAAGAAAGTGTTCTTTCTGTGTTGTCACTTTGTTCAATAGTTAAACTTTTTTTCTCAGTGTTCCTACTCTGCATTGTTTACATTTTGAAAGGTTTTTTTTAATCACCTACATTCTGTCGAGAATGTATATATTCTTTTCAGCATCTCAGTTTGAAAAGACCTGCAATTAAACTTGATCTTTTGATAATAACTCTGCTAGGTTGTTGTCTGTTCTAACAGCAAATTGTAAACTTGTGCTTCACGGTTATGTGACTCTTGGTCATCATTTTGTCCTGCGATATTTATTGAATGTTCACATACTTATGGTGCACAGGTATTTTTTTTTCTGTAGATCTTTTGACTGTTCTGTAATTCATTCTTAAACTTTAACTTGAACATATCATAATTGCCAGCATTTGGTGTTTAGCAATAAAAGAATAAATGTTTAGCAGCATTTTATGTTTATCATCATGTATGTGTTGTCTCTTTTAAAAATAGTATTCTGTTCTGTCAAAATTGTTGTGCTTACATAGAGTAAGATCTTAGTCTTTTAAAATTCCTGATCTAAAATCAACCTTCAGTTTTCATTCATATAAAAGTTGTTGCAGGCCTTGGAAAGAAGTCTTTTAAACAGGGTTCCTATGTTCTCACTCCTATCTTGGAAATGGCTGGTTTATGGATGAAGAAAGAAACTATCATGTTTCTTTAGTGTGGACAGAATTCTCCTGTAAGTTCATCTGGGTTTGGGGAATTTCTGAAAGAAAGCATTTTAAATGTAACATTTGGTTTCTTCTTGACCTTTTGCCCTAGTGCTTCCTCCCTTGTTCCTAGGGCCAACCTTCCCCCACCCCTGCCTTCCTTCCCCTGTCCTCACGTGTTTGTGTGTATGTCCGCCCCCCCTCTCTAATTCATTTCCTCCCTTGTGCCCAGGGGCCAACCCTTGCCCTTCTCCCTCTCTCCGTGTGTGTGTGTGTGTGTGTGTGTGTGTGTGTGTGTGTCTCTCTCTCTCTCTCTGTCTCTCTCATTCATTACTAAGAACAAGATAAAATCAGCTGGGAATTTAGCCCAGTTCCTGATTTGCTAGCCTCATTCCACTCCTCACCTCTGATCATGTTACACTATAGTTAAGAGCCATAAGATTAAGTGACTGGTTATCTAAACCACTTTTTAAACACCTTTATTAAGATAAATACTGTAAAATTCACCTATTTGAAAGTGTATGATTTAATATGAAACCATTTTTCTTTCAGTGTCTGATCAAACAATAGCATACATATGTGTTATGGTTTGGATATGAAATATCCCCCCAAAACTTCTGTTAATGAACGAATATTCAGAGGTGAAATGATTAGATTGTGAGATCTGTGACCTAATCAGTCCATCCTAGTTTAAATGAACTAACTGGGTGGGGCATGGCTGAAGAACATGGGTTGCTGGGGTCTTATCCTTGGGGATTATATTGTTTTCCCCTGGCTCCTCTTTCTCTACTTTGTGGCCACCCTGAGCTGAGCAGCTTTTCTCTACCACACCTTCAGCCATAATGCTCTGTCTCACCCTTGCAGTGGAATTCACCAACCATGGACTAAACCTCTAGAACTGTGAGCCAAAATAATTTTTTTTTCTCCTTTAAGTTGTTTTTTTCAAATATTTTGGTCATAGCAACAAAAACCTGACTATATGCTTTGGTATACTCTAAACTTCTAAGTACATGTACCTATGATAAAAGACTGGGAGGAAAAAAATTGTGTTCAATTATTTCACAACTATATTAACTCTGGGGTAGTTTTAGCACTGGAATGAAGTTGAAGTGAAGGTAAATAATGTGGATATACTTTCTTTGAGAAAAGCCTTTTTAATCAGTACATTTGTAAGCTCTTCTTGCTATTTAGGAAATATTAATTTGAATAATCCATTGTATATTTTATCAGGCCATGTCAGATGAATTCAATTAAAGGAAAGACTATTTCAGAATCTAATGCTACAATAGGAAATACTTAGGGTGGAGGTAGAGAAAAATGTCTAGAGGAAGTTGTAATTACAAAACAGGTTAATAATATTGTATATTTCATTTTCCCACTAAAGATGGGAGAAACATCCTTATGAATTTTATTTAGCTAACTATTAATAGATAATCCATAATTGCCCTGTCTTATTAACTGAATGCTTCTCAACTTTTTTATTAATGTGTTACATTGTAGTGGAGGGAAAACCCAGAAGGATCTAAGAACAGAATTCTGTAATTGACTCTCCACAGTATAAAATTGAAGTCTCACTTTATCTTAAATTCAAGTGGATTTTGCATTCCATTAATCACCTGTCATAAAGCCAGTTCTTCTCTTAAATGTATGAAATGCTAAACTTTAAAAGATTTAGATTGCAAAAGTATTAAGATTTTCTTCCTTTCTAAAACATATTCATAGTATTTTATAGCAGCTAATCTACAGACTAGTGACATCTATGATGGTACTTTGGTCCATCTGTAGCAAAATTAGGAAAAGAAAGATTGTGTACATTGGTTTTAATTACAGCAATGTATGTGTGATACTATAAGTCTGCCTGCTGCCCTTTATCAAAGAGTTCCCCTTGAGCTGGGGATATAGCACAGTTGATAGAGTGCTTGCCTCGCATGCACAAGACCCTGGGTTCATTCCACAAGCACCACACACACACAAAAAGAGCTCCCTTTATTTGGAGTATGGAAACACATACTTAATTTCCTTTAGCACTGACAGGTTGTGCTCTATAATGGCTTTTTTATAACTGACACTCTTAGTGGCAAGGCATAAGGTTTCCAGGTTTTCCTATACCTTTACCTCCACCTAAATTATCTGACTTCCAAGTTCTGACAAATCTATTGGATATAAATTGACATTTTATCGCAATTTGCATTTCTTAGATTATTCATAAAGTTGCACACCCATATATTTGTCCATTTAGATTTTTCATTCTGCCAGTTGCTTATTGCTATCCATTGCCCAGCTTTCCACTGGGAAGCTTCCACTGGAATTAGGGAAAAATTTCCTAATTTTTCTTATTGATTCATAGGAATTTCTTATATATTCTAGATCATTGGTCAACAGACTATAACTTGTAAGCTAAATCCTGCTTACTACTAATTTTTGTAAATAAAATTGTATTGGAACACAGCCACATTCATTCATTTATCCATTGTCTGACTGATTTTTTTTCTACAATGGCTGATTGAGCAATTGCAACAGAGACCATATAGCCCACAAAGTGTAAAATATTTTCTGTATTTTATAAATACACAGAAGATCCCATGTTCCAGATGTCAATCTCTTACACATTTAAGATGTTGCAGATCTATTTAGGAGGCTGATGAGGTGTCACAAGTTTGAGGCCACTCTGAGCAACTTAGCCTGTCTCAAAATGAAGTTTATATAAAAGGGCTTAAGTGTTTCTTAGTGGTGAAGCACTTACCTAACTTGTATGGAGTCCCTGGGTTTGGTCCTCAGTACCAGAAGAAGAAGAAGAAAAAAAAGATATTGCAAGTGATTTTTCACAGGCTATTACCCATCTGTTAATTTTATTTATGAGGTCCTTTGTTGAATAAGGATCTTTAGTTTGATATAGGCAATTTTATTAATTTGATTTATTCTTTGTGTTTTGTGCAACTTATTAAAAAAGTTCTATCCCAAGGTCACAATAATATTCTACATTTTCTTCTCTGCTTTAGAGTTGTACTTTCACAATGAGATCTTTAATTCCTAGAAGATATGATATGAAGTAAGAAACCCAGGTTTATTTTTCTACATAGACTTAACTATCCTTAAAATAGACATAATAGGGGCTGGGGCTGTAGCTAAGTGGTAGAATGCTTGCCCAGCACCACATAAAAATTAATTAATTAATTAAATTACATAAAGGTATTGTGTCTATCTCCAACTAAAACAATTTTTAAAATAGACATAACAGTATTTTTCATTGTAAGATTTTTAAATAAAAGTTTATATAAAGTTCTTAATATGATACCTAGCATACTCAAGTATTATGTAACCTGCATGACTTATTTTCAGAATACAGAATTATGATATGCTTTGTCCTGATAGCTCAGTCCTCACTAGTGTTAGATGCTGTCTTGTTTTGGTATGCCTTCTAGATTTTCAGGATTTCCAATGCTTTCAGGCTGGTTCTGGTTTTCCAGAGTGTCTTCTAGGTCTTGCCTACCCCATCCCACCCCATTTTTTGTAGCGCAGGGGATGGATCTCAGGGCCTTGTACATGCTAGGCAAGCACTCTATCACTGTGCTGCATCCCTAGATCTTTTTATTTTATTTATTTATTTATTTTTATTTTGAGACAGGGTCTCACTAAGTTGCCCAGGTTGGTCTCAAATTTGCAATTCTTCTGCCTCAGCCTTCCAAGTAGCTGGGATTATAGGCGTGTACCACTGCATCCAGCTGGCCTTGGTCCTTTTAAATTTCTCCCCCTGATCAAAATGGACCAAAAACAACAATATGTAAGTTACTGGTTAAAGATTTTGCTCACTAAAACTGGTCAAAATAAGCTGTGTTCATGGGAGTGTCCATCGATGGTAATATAAGCCAATATTTAAATCTGGTTTTATGAAAACAGTAGCTTAACAGAAGGAGACACTACAGCAAATCAATGTTGGAGAGAATTTGGAGCAGGTTGTGCTTTGAGGTCACCAAATCAGATAATAGAAAACCCTCTGCTCTGTGAATGATTGGGGGTATTATATTATAAAATAAGATCTTTTTATGTGTTCACTTAAAAAAGTGATTAAACTTTTTAAAAAATGTGTGTCCTTTTGTACATCTTTTCCCCATATTTCACTGTAGTGTTGTTACTTTTTTGTTTGTCATGATCCAGACTCACATTTTTACAGAGGTTTTACAAACTTTTAGATCCTATTTTAACTCTTTTATAGTCCCTGTCATACATTTTTCACAGCATTCTTTTCTTGCCTTTTGACCCCTTTGTTTCCATCCCTTAATAGCTTCTAATTTTTCTTCCTAGGCTTTAGGTATCACCAGAAATCTACAATGTAGGTAGTACTGTGCAATTTACAGAATGTTCACTTCTCCAGTTCAGGACACCCCTTTTCTGTCATGGAAATTCCTAGGAAAAAGATGTTGGTAATCAGGAGTTTGTTTAGAGAGAACAGAATTGGAACAAAAAAAGAATGCAGTTTGGGTGGCCTTTATAGGAAAATTTCTTTCTTGCTGTAAAAAAAATTGCCACTGCATTATAGAAAACAAGTTAATGAAAATAGTGATTTATTGAAAAAATAGGATTATATTAGACATAAACTAGTAAGCTACTGTTTAAACGTGACAATGTATTATTACAAGCACTTTTCCATGTTATTAATATTCCAATGTTATTTCAGTGGTCATATAATATTGCTACTCAAAATATGCTGTAATTTAATCAACTCCTATTCTTTCCAGTTTTTCAATATTTATAAATATAGTCATTAGGAATATCCTTAGAACTAAATCATTTTGCATATTTATGCTTATATGTATAATTCTAGAAAAATCTTAGGAAAGTTCTAGAGGAAATATTGATACCTTAAAGTGGGAACAAAGTTTTATTCATATACATATTGCCTTGTTGCATTTGAATTTTTGGGGGGGTGGGGGAGGACTGGGGATTGAACTCAGGGGCACTCAATCACTGAACCACATCCCTAGCCCTTTTTTTAAATTTTATTTAGAGACAGGGTCTTACTGAGTTGCTTAGCGCCTCACAGTTGCTGAGGCTGGCTTTGAACTCTCGGTCCTCCTGCCTCAGGCTCCCAAGCCACTGGGATTACAGGTATAAGCCACCGCACCTAGTGAATTTTTATCTGTTAATTGGGTATGCAAAAATGACCTCACACTTTAATTTGTACTTCTTTGGGAAAAAAGTTGAACATTTTAAAATGCGTTTATTGGCTATTGTGAGATTTTTTTGTTTTTGTTTATCCACATCCTTTGCCTATTTTTTCATGGAAGTTATTGTTTTCTTATTGCTTTTCTCATACACTCACCTGTACCATTTGGTTTGTCATATATGAATATATTACAACTTTATTTTTTTTAATATTTAGTTGTAAATGGATACAATACCTTTATTTTATTTATTTATATGTGGTGCTGAGTGAGGATTGAACCCAGTGCCTTACACATGCTAGGCAAGTGCTCTACCACTGAGCCACAACCCCAGCTCTTATTACAACTTTAAATATGCTACCTTTATGTTTGTATATACCATGCCTTGCCTATGTCTTCCACCTTCAATGATATATTTTGGGTTTTTTGTTTTTGTTTTTGTTTTTGTGGAACCAGGGATTGAACTCAGGGACACTCGGCCACTAAGCCACATCCTCAGCCCTATTTTGTATTTTATTTAGAGACAGGGTCTCACTGAGTTGCTTAGTGCCTCACTAAGTTGCTGAGGCTGGCTTTGAACTCGCGATCCTCCTGACTCAGCCTCCCAAATCGCTTGGATTACAGGCGTGCGCCACCACGCCCAGCTCAATGATACATTTTGAAAGTCTTCCCCACCCCAAGATTTTACAAATATTCACAAACATTTTTCTTATAATAATTTTATGATTTGTTTCAAACATTTAACCTTTTTTTTTTTCTTTTTGCGGTGCTGGGGATTGAACCCAGGGCCTTGTGTTTGCAAGGCAAACACTCTACCAACTGAGCTATACCTCCAGCCCTCAAATGTTTAACTCTTTAACCCAAATGTAATATATTTTTTTAAATATATACATATTTATTTAGTTGTTGATGGACTTCATTTTATTCATTTATTTATATGCGGTGCTGAGAATTGAACCCAGTGCCTCACACATGCTAGGCATGTGCTCTACCACTGAGCCACAACCCCAGCCCAGTAATATATTTTAATGTTGGTGCAAAGTAGGGCTATAACCTTATATTTGTGTTCTGCAAATGACTAACCAGGCATCCCAAGGAGATGGTATTCTTGAAAGATATTTCATTCCAACTAAAGAGAAGCCTGAATATTTTCTTTGGAGAGAATAAAATACAATTAGTGAAATTATTTCATTTAAAAAATAATTCTTATTTATATAGGAGGCAAGTATTATTGTACCTTTTCAATTCTTTAATACAATAAAGTAAGTATATGGCTCATGTATTTTTCATTCAAATGTTTTTACTTTTATAGAAATAATGTTTCTCGGGCTGGGGTTGTGGCTCAGTGGTAGAGAGTACTTACCTAGCATGGGTGAGGCACTGGGTTCGATTCTCAGTACCACATATAAAAGAATAAAATAAAGGTCCATCAACAACTAAAAAAATATTTAAAAGAAATAATGTTTCTCATTCCTAAACAACATAGATAAATAATATGAAGATTATAATTAACACGTCATTATTTAAAGGTACTGTTTTGAGCCGGGCGCGGTGGCGCACGCCTGTAATCCAAGCGACTTGGGAGGCTGAGTCAGGAGGATCGCGAGTTCAAAGCCAGCCTCAGCAACTTAGCCAGGCTCTTAGCAACTCAGTGAGACCCTGTCTCTAAATAAAATACAAAATAGGGCTGGGGATGTGGCTCAGTGACCGAGTGTCCCTGAGTTCAATCCCTGGTTCCAAAAAAAATAAAAAAAATAAAGGTACTGTTTTCTTTTTTTTGTTTGTTTGTTTTGGTACTGGGAATTGAACCCAAGGGCACTCCACTACTGAGCCACATCCCCAGCCCTATTTTGTATTTTATTTAGAGACAGGGTCTCATTGAGTTGCTTAGCGCCTCGCTAAGTTGCTGAGGCTGACTTTGAACTCGGGATCCTCCTGCCTCAGCCTCCCAAGTGCTGGGATTACAGGTGAGTGCCACTGCGCCCGGCAAAGGTACTGTTTTCATCAACTTAATTTGAAATATTCTTGCTTCATAAATTTCAAAACTTGTAATTCCTCTGAAGATTATTTAATACTAGTTTTTAAAAAATATTTTTTAGATGATGATAGACCTTTATTTTACTCATTTATTTATATGTGGTGCTTAAAATAAAACCCAGTGCATCACGCATGCTAGGCAAGTGCTCTACCACTGAGCCACAACCCCAGCCCCTAATACTAGTTTTTAAAGGTTGAAAAAAAAAATCTATCTTTGGAACAGATATCCTGATTTTTTCTTTTTTTTTTTTTTTTTTTTTGCAGTGCTGGGGATTGAACCCAGGGCTTTGTGCTTGCGAGGCAGGCACTCTACCAACTGAGCTATATCCCCAGCCCCAGATATCCTGATTTTTAAAGTAAATATTTTATTTTCATTTGTTTTAGTTATATAGTGATTAAGTATGAAACACTGAATTCCTTGATCACTTGTTCAAATACATGTATTAATTTTTACCATCATAATTGAAATTGTGAAAATAAGGTACAATGAAGATACCATGAAATTGTATTTTCTTATGAAATTTTAACAGTTTTTCTTATTCAAAATAAGGCCTCAGTTTAAAAGAAGTTAATTAAGTGGTGTGTGTGTGTAACTGGGAATTGAACTCAGAGCCACCATACCACTGAGCTATACATCTCCAGCCCCTTTTATTTTGAGATTGGCCCACTAAATTGTCTAGCAGGTCTCAAACTTGTAATCCTACTGATGACTTCTGAGTCATCGAGATTGCAGTACACACCACCATATCATGTTTTACTTGCCATATTTTAGAATATGAATCTTTTACATATATTATACTAAGAAATGCATATTGGATTAAAATGGTTCCATTTTTTCCTGTTTGTTACCATTCTTCAATCATTAGAATTGATACATAGTCAGTCTCTCTCTCTCTCTCTCTCTCTCTCTCTCTCTCTCTCTCTCCCCCCCCACCCCCTCTCTCCTTTTCTCTGCCCTTTACTAGGGCTTGAACCCAGGGACTCAGATACTAGGCAAGTGGTCTCCTACCAAGCTATATCTCCAGCTGTCTTTATTTGTTTTTTATTTTAAGACAGTGTCTTGCTAAATTGCCCAGCCTGGCCTCTAACTTGTAATCCTCTTACCTCCGTCTCTAAATTGCTGGGAGTACTGATGCACTGATGTGCACCACTGCACCTGGCTACATACCATCTTTTTGTTCATGTAATAAATACTTACAACACACTTACTATGTGCCAGAAACTGTTCTCGTCTCTGGGATTGCACTAATCAATAAGACAGTTTTTCTCTTTAGTATTGTGTAAGAAAAAAATACCATTTGGGTTTTTTTTTTTTTTTTTTTTGGTACTGGGATTGAACCCAGGGGCACTCCACCACTGAGCCACATCCCCAGCCCTATTTTGTATTTTATTTAGAGACAGGGTCTCACTGAGTTGCTTAGGGCCTCGCTAAGTTGCTGAGGCTGGTTTTGAACTCGCGATCCTCCTGCCTCAGCCTCCCAAGTGCTGGGATTACAGGCGTGGGCCACTGCCCCCGGCTACCATTTTGTTTTAAACCAGTAAATATATGCTGAGTGCTACTGAGTTTTTCAAGTGGTAACCTTCAAGTCAGAAAGTTAGTAGAGGCCAAGACTTAGAAATACATTAACAACAGGATAGGCTTTCGTTTCACTGCAAATATGGAGCCAGTGAAAATTTCAAGCAAGAGAATTCAGTAAGAAGGTAAAGCATGATGGGAAGGAAGCAAAACTGTCAGCAAATTAATGAGGAGACTGAAGTAATCTCTGGCGAGAGATGATGGTAATGTAGGATGAGGTGGTAGCAGTCAAGATCAAAAGGGAGAAGAGGATGAGGACAAATTCAAAAGTAGAATCCAGTATTTGATGGTTAGGAATAGAAGATACAAAAAGGGTCAAGAAGCTTAGTACAGTAGTGCACGCCTGAAATCCCAGCCTCTTGGGAGCCTGAGGCAGGAGGATCACAAGTTTGAGATCATCCTGGGCATTAGACCAGGATGGTCACAAGGTCCTGGGTTCAATCCCCAGCACCACAAAAAAAAAAAAAAATCACATGAGTGTCTAGAATGATGTTTGGCATAAAGAAGGCACCTTAGTAATGTTTGGTGAGTAAGATGAAGTCCTTTCATAACTGCAACCAGAAGATCCTGTCAAAAAAATAAAAAGTGCTGGAAGTGTTGCTCAGTGGGAGAGTACCTCTGGGTTCAGTCCCCTTTACAATAGTGCATATTATATATATGTGTGTGTGTGTGTGTGTGTGTGTGTGTGTGTATTTTTTTTCCATTTGAAAGGGGAGCAGAGAAAGAGTATGGGACCTGGAGAAGGATGTAGAGGGAAGTCGTTATTGTGTTAAGCAATGGGAGAGTCACATGCATATTTTTGGTACTAATGGGAAGGACAAGATAAAATCACCAAGGGAGGAGCTGGGATTCAGAGCACAAGTCCAATAACAGCCTTCAGTAAGAGGGATATCCTTTCTAAGAGGAAGTAAAGAGGAAAAAAAGTGGGTGCAGGTTTAGCTCTCTGTGGGTTTGATGGAGAACGTCACATGGTTCTCTATCGAACATCACATGAGGGCTGGGGATATAGTTCAATTGGTAGAGTGCTTGCCCGGCAAGCATAAGGTCCTGGGTTCAATCCCCAGCACCACACACACACAAAAAAAAACCCCACATCATATGAGTGTCTAGAATGATGTTTGGCATAGAGAAGGCACCTTAGTAATGTTTGGTGAGTAAGATGAAGTCCTTACATAACTGCAAGCAGAAGCAGAGCCAACTCTACTTCTAGATAAAAACTGTCAAGAGTCACTAGAGGGACAAGCACAGGGTGCTCTGCTCGGAGATAATAGCAGTGGATGTCCTAATTTTGAGAATGTTCTGTGTTTACCTAACTTCTCAGGAAACATGCTGAAGTAGAGAAGTTGAAGGTGTTCAAAATAAGTCATTAAGGCATAAAAAGTATTTTGAGCTGGACGTATTTGAGTTCCTGAAATCCCCTATCTGCTTAAAAACAGAGCCTAGCAAAACAACTCAATTAAATTCCCCCCCAAGGAGCTTAATTTATCTTTCAAATATTTGTCTTTCAGAAACATTGGTTTTTCTATGAGTACCTGGTTTTCCCCTGTCTCTTCTAAGAATGCATTTGTTCTCTGAGAAGGGTCCTCTGCCCCTCCTCATTTCCTATTAAGATGGCATATAAGCCCCAAATTCTAACCACTTCCTTGAGTCATATTTCTTAGTGAACTGCCATGCCTACCTACATAATAAAAATCTGATTTTTTTAATATCACTACTCTGTCTTTTATCTTAATTTGCAGATCTAAGAACATAAGAGGGTAAAGTTTTTCCTCCCTGACAATGTAAAACAGGCATGATATTTGCAGCTTACTCTCAAATGATTCAAGGAGAGAGATAATAAAGCATATATAGCAAAACATCAATAATTGTTAAATCTGGATTAATGATACAGGGAAATTCTTTGTACTCTTAAAATTTTGCTTGAAATTCTTTCAAAATAAAATTATTTTTAAAGAACATTGTGTCTGCATTTATTGATCATCTCTGCTTTTTTATTTTCTATTCTATTTCCAATGTCAATACCTTTTTATTTCACAACTTCCCATGAGTGCAAAGGGTGAGGAATTTGAAAGATAGCTGCTTCTGGGATTTAGACAAACTTTGTCTCTGTATCTTCATTTCTTGCTCTTTAGAACAGGGATATCTTCTAACTTTTGCCATGTAAGCTAAAATAGATGCATAGTAGCACTCAAGAAGTACTTATTCACTCTTCCAAGACAAATTCATGTCACATTTCCTTTATGAATCTGTCCCTCGTCGTTCCCATGATACCCATGATTAATTTGTATCACACCACACATTTAGCTAAATCACTTTATCATACGTCCTTGAATTCTCCCAATAAATTTCCAAGTTAAGTTATAATTTTCTCTACCTTACTGGTGAGGACATTTAATGAAGTTAAATGACATGGCTAAGGTCACACTGCTGATGTAAATACAGAATGTGAACTCAAGTTCTTTTAGCCCCAAGTCGTATTCTTTGTTACACTACAATTTGATATTTCTCCTTCTCAAGTGTTTTTGGGTTTTTTGTTTTGTTATTTGAGGTGGGATCTTCCTGTGTCACCCAGGCTGGCCCATGCCTCTGCCACCTGAGTAGCTGGGACTACAGGCATACATCACTGTGCCCAGCTTCTTCTTTGTTTTTTCCTTGACTGTGGATTGAACCCGGAAGCGCTTTACTACTGAACAACATGCCTAGCACTTTTTATTTTTATTTTGAGACAAGGTCTTACTAGGTTGCTGAGGCTGGCCTTGAACTTGTGATCCTCCTGCCTCAGCCTCCCCAGTCACTGGGATTACAGGCACGTACACCACCACACTCAGCTTGTGCCCAGCTTCACGTAATTTTTTTTTTTTATTTTTTAATTTTTTTGGAACCAGGGATTGAACTCAGGGACACTCCATCACTGAGCCACATCCCCAGCCCTATTTTGTATTTTATTTAGAGACAGGGTCTCACTGAGTTGCTAAGGGCCTCGCTAAGTTGCTGAGGCTGGCTTTGAACTTGCGATCCTCCTGCCTCAGCCTCCCAAGTCGCTTGGATTACAGGCGTGCGCCACCACGCCCGGCTCATCCTAAATATTTTTATGTGTACACTAAAGTGCATTCACATTATTGTGCAACCATCATCACCATCTATCTCCAGAATGTTTTCATATTGCAAACCTGAAACTTCAGGTGGATCTCTAGCACTGGCCCATGCCTCACACAGATGCCACTGTGTGCTGCAGCCCCCCATCTACCAACATGGGATGCCTCTGTTGCCCTCTAGGATTATTCTTGATGCCAATGCTGCCATTTTTAGTTGGGGCAGCTTCCATCCTGGACCCCTGCCAGAGATTAGAAGCTCATTATCAAGGTACCTACAGTTTAGCTGCTGCTGTGGCCACTAACTTGGGCTGTGGTCGCTTAAATCCAGGGATATCAGCCAGGTCCTGAAAGATCATCACTAAGGGACCTGCAGGCTTGGTTGCATCCAAGGTATCCCTGCTAGGTGTCCTAATAGCCACCATCTTGCTGCAGAGGGAGGAGAGAGCCTTGCAAGGGGTTGGTAGTTGGGAAAAAGGTGTGAGGGCATCTTGATCCTGGGTCATCCAGCCAACCAGCCTGGCTCCCACCAGGATCCCAGAGACAACTCAGGAACATTTTTTTTTTTTTGGAACTGGGGATTGAACTCAGGGACACTCGGCCACTGAGCCACTACCCAGCCCTATTTTGTATTTTATTTAGAGACAGGGTCTCACTGAGTTGCTTAGGGCCTCGCTAAGTTGCTGAGGCTGGCTTTGAACTCGCAATCCTCCTGCCTCAGCCTCCCAAGTGCTGGGATTACAGGCGTGCGCCACCTCGCCCGGCACTCAGGAACATTTGTTGAGACGTGACATCAGCCTGGTCTATGACTCCACCAAGCACCTGATCCTGCCAGTTTGGCAACCAACAGGGCCTTCCAGCTCCTCAATCCCCAGTCTCCCAACCATCCCCTGGCCACTAACCAGCCCAGTGCCTGCAGCTACATGACTGGCACACAGCTTTCAATGCCTGGTCCTGATTGACCCAGTGCAGAACAACTTTCTGAGATGGGCACACAGGTCCCAGTGCTCAGCCCTCAGGACCTCTGGGGAGAGAAATTCCTGATTGGGAAGACAAAAGGGCAGGGGCAGGAGAGATACAACATAGAGACTAAATTATAGACAAGGAATTGTGGGGTCCACAAATGAGGGAAGGGGATAAGACTAGACTCCTGTGTCACACAAGTAGACCCCAAAGGAGAGTCCTGGGGTGCAATCATCCAGAGTGACTGGCAATTGCTGTACCCTGCCTCCAGGAGTCCCTCTTCCAAGACTAATCCTCCTACCTTAGTAATTATCATCCTGAGGGTGGGGATACCAGCAAACTCCAGACACCTCTGCCCATCAGAAGAGAAGGGAGGCAGAGAAGATTTTGAACTCCAACAGAAACAGTTATTCAATTTTCCTTCAAGACCCTTTTTTTCCTTTTCCCCGTTTTTTTCTTTTTTCATTTCCTGCTCTCACATTGCCTTCATCTTTGCAATCAAGTACCTTTCATACATCAGGCTACTGAAGACTGGGAGGTTTGAATAGTACATTAAATTTTTGTTGTAGATTCTTCTTTTTATTTTTTATTTTTCTCATTCTATTTTCCCCTTATTTATCTGTTTCCTCAGAGTCTATCTCTTTTTTCATGCTAAAGACCAACTTCTTTTGATTCCACTTTCGCACTTCCTATGATCTAGTACCTCTATATTCTCACTTCTTACCTCATTAATATTACATCCTACACCCCACCCCATCCTCTTTGTCCACCATTAGAAATTGTAGACTTTATTGCAAACCTATTATTTATGCTGTAGATAATAATCAAACTCATCATCTGTTTATTATGACAATACTGTTAATGTCTTAATAGGGGCTATTTGATTTAAGGCTGCATAAGGCAGCATTGTTTGTATTGGGTGTTATTAATATTGATCTCCCCCTTAAAGGTGAGATATTGAAAATCTGCAGGGACACTATAAACCTATAGGGAGGAAGCTGTAATATCTCGGATCCACACTGCTAGAGGGGAAGATAAACAACGTGGAAAAACAAGGGAAGAAAACACCCCAAACAAACCAAGATGCTATATTAATAGAATCCATTGTTAGCATGGTAGAACAAATGTCAGAAAGGGAGTTCAGAATGTACATAATTAAAATGGTCTACAGAGTTAAGGATGAAATAAGAGAGCAAATGCAGGTAATGGATGATCGCTTCAAATAAACAGTTAAAAGAGCAAATGAAGGAAGCAAAGGATTATTTCAATAAAGAGATAGATATTCTGAATAAAAACCTAACAGAAATCCTTGAAATGAAGGAAACAATAAACCAAATTAAAAACTTAATAGAAAGCGTTGCCAACAGACTAGATCATTTGGAAGACAGAACCTCAGACAACGAAGACAAAATATTTAATCTTAAAAATAAAGTTGACCACACAGAGAAGATGGTAAGAAATCATGAACAGAACCTCCAAGAATTATGGGATAACATGAAAAGACCAAATTTAAGAATTATTCAGATTGAGGAAGGCATAGAGATACAAACCAAAGGAATGAGCAGCCTATTCAATGAAATAATATCAGAAAATTTCTGAAATCTGAAGAATGGAATACATAATCAAATACAAGAGGCTTACAGAACACCAAATTTACAAAATCACAGCAGATTCACACCAAGGCATATTATAATGAAAATGCCTAACATACAAGATAAAGATAGGATTTTGAAGACTGTGAAAGAAAAGCATCAGATTACATATATGGGGAAACCAATATGGATATCAGCAAATTTCTCAGTCCAGACCCTAAAAGCTAGGAGGACCTGAAACAACATATTTCAAATTCTGAAAGAACATGGATGCCGACCAAGAATCTTATATCCAGCAAAATTAACTTTCAGAATTGCTGATGAAATTAAAACCTTCCATGATAAGCAAAAGTTAAAAGAATTTACAAACAGAAAGCCAGCACTACAGAATATTCTCAGCAAAATACTCCATGAGGAGGAAATGAAAAACAACAATGAAAGTCAGCAAAAGAAGGAACTACCCTAAAGGAATAGCCAAATAAAGGAGAAACCAAGTCAAATTAAAAACCAAAAATAAGCCAAAATGATTGGGAATACAAATCATATCTCATTAATAACTTGAATGTTAATGACTTAAACTCATTAATCAAAAGACAAAGGCTGGCAGATTGGATTTTTAAAAAAGACACAACAATATGCTGCCTTCAAGAGACTCATCATAGGAAAAGACATCCATAGACTAAAGGGGAAAGGATGGGAAAAAACATATCACGCACACAAGCTCAGAAAAAAACACAGATTTCCATCCTCATATCAGATAAAGTGGACTTCAAGCCAAAGTTAGTCAGAAGGGATAAAGAAGGACATTTCATACTGCTTACGGGAACCATAAATCAACAAGACATAACAATCGTAAATATTTATGCCCCAAACAATGGAGCCTCTATGTACGTCAAACAAACCCTTCTCAATTTCAGGAATCAAATAGACCACAACACCATACTACTGGATGACTTTAACACACCTCTCTCACCACCGGATAGATCTTCCAAACAAAAACTGAACAAAGAAACCATAGAACTCAAAAATATAATGAATAATTTAGACTTAACAGATATATAGAATATTCCATACATCAAAGAGAAAATGCACTTCTTTCTTAGCAGCACATGGATCCTTCTCTAAAACAGATCATATATTATGCCACAAACCAACTCTTAGAAAATACAAAAAAATAGAGATACTACCTTGTATCCTATCAGATCATAATGGAATGAAATTAGAAATAAATGATAAAAAAAAACTATTCCAACCCCTGGAGACTAAATAATATGCTATTGAATGATGCAAAGATAGCAGAAGACATCAGGGAGGAGATGAAAAATTTCTTAGAGTTAAACAAGAACACCAATACAGTATATCAAAATCTCTGGGACGCTATGAAAGCAGGACTAAGAGGAAAATTCATTGCATTGAGCTCATTCAATAAAAGAATAAGAAGTGAACAAAAACATTGCCAGGTCGAATTTGGGCAGCTGCAGGGGGAGGGAGCAAGGACACCTAGCAACACACTGCACCAGAAGTGACCAATGAGGCAGGCCTGCTGACCCTGATGTCCACCTTGGGTCCACCTTTTCCTGGGCAGGACCCCCATCCCCTTCCCCTGTATAAAAACCCTGAGCAGCCAAAGCAACGTGCGATTTCTTCTGGCTCTCCCACCCCGACTTTCACCCCGGGGGCTGGAGATTTTGCCCGGGACACAGTCTCTCATAAATCTCAATCCACTCACTACTTTTGTCTGACTCTGGTGAACCCGCCTGGGGAGCTTACTTCTCTGGCCACCTGCCACCTTGCGAGCTTTCATATATGACCTAACATTACATCTCAAAGCCCTAGAAAAAAAACAGATGAACGCCAAAAGTAGTAGAAGACAGGAAATAATTAAAATCAGAGCTGAAAGAAATGAAATTGAAACAAAAAAAATGTTGACAAAACAACAAGTTGGTTCTTTGAAAAAATACAAAATTGATAAACCCCACACTATCGAAGAGGAGAGAGAAAACTCAAATTACTAAAATTCATGATGAAAAAGGAAATACCATGACAGACACTATCGAAATACAAAACATAATTAGAAACTATTTTGAAAATCTATGCTCTAACAAAATAGAAAATCTCAAAGACATCCACAAATTTCTAGAGACATATTGTCAGGTCGGATTTGGGCAGCTGCAGGGGGAGGGAGCAAGGACACCTAGCAACATACTGCACCAGAAGTGACCAATCAGAGGCAGACCTACTGACCCTGACATCCACCTTGGTTCACCTTTTCCTGGGCAGGACCCCTAGCCCCTTCCCCCGTATAAAGACCCTGAGCAGCCAAAGCCATGTGTGATTTCTTTTGACTCTCCTACCCCAACTTTCACCCCGACTTTCACCCCGACTTTCACCCCGGGGAGCTGGAGATTTCTCCCGGGAGTACAAACTCTAATAAATCCTAATCCAACTACTTTTGTCTGACTCTGGTGGTCCTGAACCCACTCTGGTGAGCTTATATCTTTGGCCACCTGCTGCCTGCGAGCTTACACATATGATCTACCCAAACTGAATCAGGAGGACATACACAATTTAAAAAATTCAATTTCAAGCAATGAAATAGAAGAAACCATCAAAAGCCTACCAACCAAGAAAAGCCCAGAACCAGATGGATTCTCAGCCGAGTTCTACAAAATCCTCAAAAAAGAACTAATACCAATACTCCCCAAAGTATTCCATGAAATCTAAAAGGAGGGAACACTTCTAAACTTGTTGTGTGGCTAGTATCACCCTGATATCAAAAGCAGACAAAGACACATCAAGGAAATAAAACTTCAGACCAATATCCATGATGAACAAAGATGCAAAAATTCTTAACAAAATTCTGGCAAATCAGATACAAAAACATATTAAAAAGATAGTGTACCATGATCAAGTGGGGTTCATCCAAGGGATGCAAGGTTAGTTCAACATCTGGAAATCAATAAATGTAATTCATCACATCAAAAGACTTAAGGTTAAGAATCATGTGATCATTTCAATAGATGCAGAAAAAGCATTTGGTAAAATACAGCACCCCTTTGTGCTCAAAACACTAGAAAAAAATAGGGATAGTAGGAACATACCTCAAATTGTAAAGGCTATCTGTGATAAGCCCAAGTATAACATCATTCTAAATGGAGAAAAACTGAAAGCATTCCCTCTAAAAACTGAAACAAGACAGGGATGTGCTCTTTCACCACTTCTATTCAACATCATCCTGGAAACTCTAGCCAGAGCAATTAGACCAAAGAAATTAAAGGGATATGAACAGGAAAAGAAGAACTAAAACTATCACTATTTGCCAACAACATGATTCTATATCTAGAGGATCCAAAAAATTCCACAAGAAAACTTCTAGAACTCATAAATGAATTCAGTAAAGTAGCAGGATATAAAATCAACACCCATAAATCTAATGCATTTCTATTCATAAGTGATGAATCCTCTGAAAGAGAAATTAGGAAAACTACACCATTCACAATAGCCTCAAACAAAAAAAAAAATGCTTGGAAATCAATCTAACCAAAGAGGTGAAAGACTTCTACAATGAGAACTACAGAACACTTAAGAAAAAAAATTAAAGAAAATCTTAGAAGATGGAAAGATCTTCCATGTTCTTGGATAGGCAGAATTAATAGTTGTCAAAATGACCATACTACCAAAAGTGCTATACAAAGTCAATTGCAATTGCAATTCCAATTAAAATCCCAATGACATACCTCATAGAAATAGAACAACCATGAAATTCATCTAGAAGAACAAAAATACCAAGAATAGCCAAAGCAATCCTTAAGAAGAAGAGTGAAGCAGGGGGTTTCACAATACCAGACCTCCAACTATACTACAGAGAAATAGTAACAAAAGTGTCATGGTATTGGCACCAAAATAGACAGGTAGACCAATGGTAAAGAATAGAGAACACAGAGACAAACCCACATAAATACAGGTATCTCATACTTGACAAAGGAGCCAAAAACATACAATGGAGAAAAGATAGCCTCTTCAACAAATGGTGCTGGGAAAACTGGAAATCCATATGCAGCAAAATGAAACTAAACCCCTATCTCTCACCCTGTACAAAACTCAATTCAAAATGGATCAAGGACCTAGGAATTAGACCAGAGACCCTGCACCAAATAGAAGAAAAAGCAGGCCCTTCTACTTTATTTCCTTGTGAAACAGACTATTCTATGTACCTCCTATAAGCTCTATCAAACAACATTTGCCCATTTGTGACTGGCATATTTCACTTAGCATAATGTTTTCAAGGTTCACCTATGCCATAGTGCTAAAGTTTGGATCTGAAATATCCCCCAAAAGCTTATGTGTTAAAACTTGGTCCCCAATCATGGCACTCTTGGGTGGTAGTGTGACTTTGAAGAGGTGGTTCCTAGTTGGACAAGGTCAGGTTATTGGTGGTGTGCCCTTAAAGGGAATATGGATACTCTGTATTCTGGCTTCTCTCTCTCTCTCTCTCTCTCTCTCTCTCTCTCTCCCTCCCCCCCCTTCTCTCTCCCTTTCTCCCTCCCTTCCTCTTCCCTCCCTCCCTCTCTCCCAGGTGCCATGAGGTATCCCTCACTTGTTCCCCACTATGATGCATTGCCTTGCCACAAGCTCAAAAGCAATGAAGCCAACTGGTGTGGACTGAAGCCTCTGAAACTGTGAGCCAAAATAAACCTTTCCTCTTTATAAATTTATCTCTGAAACCAGGAGCCAAAATAAACCTTTCCTCCTTATAAGTTTATTTTGTGATAATGACAGAAAGCTGATAAGCAAACGTAGCAAATGTCTTAAGTTTTATAAACATGTGTTCATGACACTTGGTTATAACGTCATGTGTCCTATTTAGTTTCCTGATTTATAAACTCCTTGAAGGCTGAGACTTCGTGTTTTATCTTAGTATCTATACTCCACCACTGAGTTCCATCCCCAGCTTCCCTCAACCTCTTTTTAAAAAAAAATCTCAACACAGGGTCTTGCTAAGTTGCAGGTTGAGCTTGAACTTGTGATTCTCTTACCTCAGCCTTCCCAATCACTTGAATTGCAAGCAGCATGCCCTATAACCTAGCTATAGGCTTTCTTTTTCTTTTTTCTTTCTTTTTTTTTTTGTTGTTGTTTCTGAGGATTGAACCCAGGGGTGCTTTACCATTGAGCTACATCCCCAGCCCTTTTTATTTTTCATTTTGAGATGGGGTCTCGCTAAGTTGCCTACAGTCTTGCTAAATTGCTGAGGCTGGCCTCCAACTTGCAATCCCCCTGCCTCAGCCTATGGAGTTCCTAGGATTACGCATCTACGTGACTGTGCCAGACCCTGACTATAGGCTTTTAAATTAAGGAATAGTCTCAAAAACATGAATTGGCACTCATTTTCAGTTGCCTATCTCAAAGCCATTCCTGTCTCTCCTTCCCCTCCTGCCGGGTCCATTATGATAGCAGCTAAAAATGCCAGACCCTCTCTTTGCCCCCTAACAGATAGAGCTAGTCATGTGAGACAACTACTCAAATGAACTTTTCACTTTCCCAAGAAACTTCTTGAAAGATTTTCCATCCTGACAAAAGCAAGAGCTATTCAGGGAGGGCTTTCTTTCCCTGCTCTTCCTTCCTGTCATTTCATAGGCACTTTATCTCATGGGAACTATGGGAATAATATTGCAGTCCTTAAGCAGGAGATAAGAGCTAATGTACTTAGGATGGGAACATACAGGGATGAAAAAAGCCTGGGTCACTGTTGACACTGTTTGGCCTGGGACCCTCAACCTCTAACGTCTTTTAGATAAGACAACACAATTTCCCACTGGATGTGCCACTTATAGTTGGATATTGCTACTCAGAGCTAAAGGCATCTGAACTCAGATTTTAAGTACAGTGCAGGAAAGAAAATATTTTATGCCAAGTATTTAACTAGTTTTCCCTTATATTAGGAGGGTGTGTTACTGAACATAAGCATATGAGAAAATTCTTAACATAAAGAAAGTGTATTAGCTTAGATCCCCAAATGTGGCCGTGGCAAGTCTCGGTATTGCAGGGTCAAAAAGACTTGTTTATAATGCATTGAGGAAAAACACACTACAAGAGTGAAAATATACAATCTTTTTTGGCTGAATTTATTGGCACAATTATTAGAATATGATCGAGAAAAAATTGCTTTAAATTTTAGACAACACCACTGATCTTAAGTGGTCAAGGGTTTTCTTAAGGATTCCAATTCCAATGCAACCTTTATTCTGATTGTGAAGGGAGTTTTAAATTCTGCCATTTGAAATGCCATGTAAATTTTCCAGATTGAAAGTAGAATTCATACACAAGTAGTTTTGAAATGGTTTCTATAATGCCTGAAAAGGAATCTGGCTTTATGTTTTACTTAATAAATCTGAAAAGGCTATTTACTGATAAAATTTTGTTATTTACAATTACATAATGAATGAATTCATTGTTTCTATCTAGTATTTGGCAAGAAAACCATCTTCATTAGAATTTTAGATTCTTGCAGTTTATATAGAACCCACACATTCAATTCACAAATTTGGAATATCTATACTTATCAAATGATGTCCATTTTATTTTTCCATTTATTTGCTAAGACATCAGTTTCTCTCAAAATGCATCAAGATAAATTTTAAGAAGCAGAATTGGGGGTTGAGGATATAGCTTGGTCAGTGGTAGAGTGCTTGCCTAGCATGCGTGAGGCCCTGGGTTTAATCTCAACACCACAAAAAGAAATTGATATTGATATGGTAATATTAAAGAAATTAGATCCCAAGCTTTCCATCCTGTCCATTTATTATTCATCTGGCCATAACCAGGACTTAATCAATAGGATTAAATATACCATATGTACCACATCAGAAGTTCTCATACAGGATCATATTGTCCCCTAGGGGTTATTTGGCAGTGCCTGAATATATTTTTGGTTTTGTAGGGGCTCAGAAAATGATAACCCCAGAGTGAAGGGCTTAGAAGCAAAGTTTCTCTGTGACCTTCTCCTGCCCTCATTCATCCTCAAAGCAAACCATAGAAGCTAGAAATCCTCTTCCCCACAGTGACTCATAAAACCAGACCCCCTTTTCCCCATGCCAGCCATAAAACTTAAAAATATTACTCTAACTTTTCCCTGCTTTTCTGTGTGAGAACTGGCCATAAAGAAATTCTGTACCTACCTTGTTTGATTGTAGGTCATTTGACCCCACACCCTGCCCCGTTCCAGAAAGGGTCCTGCTTCATACCTAAACAGAAGGAACGCTACAAGTGAGGAACTAAGAATCTAAACAAATAAAACTTGCTCGATTTTACCCCCATCCCCCATAGCCTATTACCATTCACTCATACTTTTTGTCCAATTATACTTTTACACAGTTATCCCTGCATCATGGAACCTAAACAAATAGAATAGATAGTTCAGGGGATATAGCTCAGTTGGTAGAGTGCTTGTCTCACAAGCACAAGGACCTGGGTTCAATCCCCAGCAACACAAAAAATAAAAACAAACAAATAAATAAATAAAAGGCACTTCATTTTTAAAAAAAGGAATGGATAGTTCACCCTGAGTCATTGGTTCTTCAAACTGAAGGCTCCTGAGTCATATGAAATTATGATAAAATAAAATTGTTATGTTGTTCTCTTGTTAACCTAACTTATTATAGGAGTGATAGCTGTGATTTTTTTATGATGGGCAGGAAAGGGGTGACCACGTTTTCTACTTCTACAGTTTTGACAACTTGTGATGGTGGTGCCACAAGCATTTATGAATAGAGGTGTGGGATAGTGTTAAACATCCTACATTACACAGGACAGCCCTCCTCAGCAAAGATTGCTCTGTCCCAAATGTCAATGGTGCCATGGTTGAGAAAACCTACATCAAGCTCCCTGATGTTTAAAATACTTCACAAATTGGTTATTTGTTCATCAAAATTCCTACAGAGGAAAAATAGATTGTTTTTTTAAAGTCATCTCAAGTGTTGAAGCCAGGAGATGCTGTGATTCATATAAACTGCAAAATACTAGGTTGAAGTCTAGCTAGTATGTATTGTTTGTTCTATATGAGAAATTTATTCTTTTAATGTTACAATATTTTCTTTCCCACGTAAATCTTAGATGAAGATTTCCTTTCTGATGCTCCTTCTTTAAAAAAATCATTTTATATGTATTTAATCAGTTTGAGGTAAACTTGAACTTTATAAACATTGCAAGAGTCTTCCCTAAACTTAGACTATAGATGTGAGTTGAGTACAAATTATATGGCTAAAAGAAAGTCACTTAAAGTCTGGGGTTGTGACTCAGTGGTAGAGCGCTTGCCTAGCATGTATGAGACACTGGGTTTGATTCTCAGCACTGCAAAAATAAATAAAATAAAGTTTTTGTGTCCATCTACAACTAAATATATATTTTTTAAAAAGTCACTTAGATTTTCATTGTGCCTCAGTATTTCCCTGTCCCTAGAATAAACAGATACCTTGCTTGTAAATTGTGAGAGCATTTCACTTGGAAAGAAAATCACAATCAGAATCTAAGGTCTGATAAAAAGAGGTGGTAAAGAATATCAACTTCATGTTGCCTCCCTGAAGTTTTAAATGTCTTTTCTTTTTAAGAAAATCTTTCTTATATCTTTGAAGGTCTGACCTAGAACAGAGAGAAGGTGGTTTTTTTTTTTTTAACTCTTTGGGGAAATTGTTTTGTAATCTTTCTGGTTAATCTAATATTTATCCTATAATTTTTCATGATTAGACATGGCACATTATAATGTGGACAAATATGACTAATTTGTAAAGCGATTTATAAATATTTATCAACTTCAAAAATGTCCATGCCCTTTGAGGCAGTAAATCCTTTTCCATGAATTTATTCTAAAGATATTATCCTAAATATACACTAAGATTTCTACAAAAAGATGTTTGTAAAATTGTTGTTTACCACAGTGAATAACTGGAAACTAACTATCCAACAACCAAAATAGTAGAATGAATACATTATATTGACTAACAACTTTATTTTCATATTAAGATGTTAAAAATTATTTGTGGAAAACACATGATAACACCTAGAAATACATTCATTAAAAGAAAATAAGCCAGGCGTGGTGGCGCACGCCTGTAATCCAAGCGACTTGGGAGGCTGAGGCAGGAGGATCCCGAGTTCAAAGCCAGCCTCAGCAACTTAGCAAGGCCCTAAGCAACTCAGTGAGACCCTGTCTCTAAATAAAATATAAAAAATAGGGCTGGGAATGTGGCTCAGTGGCCGAGTGTCCCTGAGTTCAATCCCTGGTTCCAAAAAAAAAAAAAAAAAAAAGAAAATAGTAAGCTGGGTACAGTGGCACACACCTGTAATCCCAGTGGCTCAGGAGGCTGAGGCAGGAGGATCACAAGTTCAGAGCCAGCCTCAGCAACTTAGAGAGGCCCTAAATAAAGTATAAAAAGTGCTGTTGATGTGTTCAGTGTGTGTGTAAGTGTCCCTGAGTTCAATTCCCAGTACCAATAATAATAATAAATAAAAAGGGCAGGGGATGTAGCTCAGTGGTAGAGTGCCTGTAGGTTCCATCTCCAGTACTCAGTACCACAGTGGGTGGGGCAGGGGTGGACCAGTTGGGGTCAGGGATGGTGGAGAATTTGTATGTGCGTGAGAGGACATTCTCCCCTAAGATGGCTGTTTATCTTTGAGTGATGGAATTAGGGAGGTTTTAGTGTTTAATTTTGTTTTGTTTATTTTGTTTCTTGGTACTTCTTTGGGTTGTTTTGTTTTGTTTTTTGCGACACTGTGTTAAATCTAACCCCGGGCCTTGCACATGCTAGGCAAGCACTCTACCACTGAGTTACACACTTATTTGGACCTTTTTATATAAAGCCCTTATTTGGACCTTTTTATATTTTTATACTAAGCATGAATTGCCTGCATTAAAAAAAGAAAATACATCAAAATGGTGACAATTCCTTCAGAATAGAACTATGGATCTTATTTTCTTTTTGCATTTTGTTTCCTGTTTTTCATAATTGGTTTCAATCCCCAGTACTGCATATATATGAGTTTAAACCCCTTTTCTCCCCAAAGATGCCTGGTCCACTTGAAAAAAAATGGACTATTGAAAGGAATCACCAACCAGTGCCAACTTTATAAGAAATATCTTGGGGTTAGTCACTTTCCTTCTTTAAAATGCCTATCTCAGCATAGATTAGGTTATGTTGTTGCAGCAAACAAGTCCAAACAACAAAGATGTATTTCCACTCACACTCCATGACCATGGCAGCTCTGCCCACCAATAGTAACTCAGAAACTATTCATGGATCAGCTACCATGTCAGATTTTGCCAGCTGCCTAACCAGAAGGAAAATGAGCTCTGGAAAGATGTACATCAGCATCAAAATGCTCTAACACAAAAGTTACATTTATGACACAATGGCCACAATTAGTCACTTGGCTCTATCCAACAACAAGGAGAACAGGAAGTGGGCAGAATAGGCTGTATTTGGTGAATGATACCAAATAATAGAGCTTAGAATAGAGTAAATAAATACCAGAAGAACACAGTGGTTATATTCCTGGTACCTGCTACTCTAATTTGTGGCCAAATTTACTTGTTAGATGTAAGAATTGTATGAAGTGCATGGGTGTGTCAGATGGTCAGATGGGGAGATGAGAAGCCACAAGCAAAATAGGACATGTTTGTTATGAAATAAAAAATTAGCAATGTTTTTGTTAATTATGTATGGCAACAAGAGAATAGAGGCACATGTAATATGTACACAGGTGGGATCCTGAGTATTATGTGTACTCAGGATATACTCAACTGAGCAAAGAAAATGTAGTTTTCTTCTTGTCTGCTCTGGTTCACCTTACAAACCCCCTAGGTAGGAAAGGGGAGGGAGGGGACAAGACTGAGTCCAGTTTATTTATTTATTTATTTATTTATTTATTTATTTATTTATTGCTGGGGATTGAAGCCAGGGCCTTGTGCTTACAAGGCAAGCACTCTACCAACTGAGCTATAGCCCCAGCCCCTGTGTACAGTTTATTAACCTCAGCTTGATTCCATAATTTAAAATGTCTTTGTAGGTAAATAGTCTCTACTTGGATAAACTTAGTTAAGTGTTCTACCCAGTAAGAGTTCTACTCCTTCCTCTGCTCCTGTCCAAGATGGTGTCTGCTATGCCAGAGAGGGATGTGACTTCAGTGACATCCTAGTGGCTAAGAGCAGATAGATGTTAATCCTCTCCCCCAAAAAGTAAGATCCAGACCTTCCCTCTTTCTATCATCTACCTTTTCAGCCACCTAGCTACCATACTTCCTGCCGCAGGACTTCAACCTGGAAGGAGGACATCAGGACAATTGGGTCTTGTGACCCAATGCTCTCCAGAATGTATTCTCCCTTAAAACTTTTCCCTACAACTGAGTACAAAAGAGAGATAAGGATGTTTTTTCCTCTCCTTTTTACAGCCTGGGGGGCTTTTCTTCAGTACTTCCCACAAGTCCTGTGTATTTCAAAGGAAGCTTCATTATTTAGAAATGGCGTCTTCCAAAAAGCCTAGGTTTTATGTACCTTGTCTCACTAAAAAGAGGTCAAGAAAATCACCTTTGAATTTCAAAGTTGGTGAACAGGCCTCCCTGTTCTAGGCAGCAACTGTCTCTCCTTTCTTTCCTAGGACAATAAACTTGATGATCCTGTCAGGAGGCTACCAGGAAATGAGATTTAAAGGGAGAAATCTAAATGCATTATCTAACTTTTTATAAGTGTGCTCCCCAAAGAGAAGAGACTGAATGAACTAAATCAATGAGCAGGTGTATCTCAGATCTTGGTGTATTTTATGAGATCCATCTCTTTTCAGAGACAAAGTATAATTTTCAAAAATATGACCCAGATGAAGATATAGAATGAACACATGTCATGGACTTTATGCATTAATGAGGGAAACCACAGCATGGTGAAATCTGGCACAAAGGAGAATTCAAGAGACAGATTTATATGTCCAAAAAGAAAAAGCATACTGAATTACATTTGATAAATTACAGGCAAAACAGGGCAATAAAAACATAACCTTGGGCTGGGGTTGTGGCTCAGTGGTAGAGCACTTGCCTAGCATGTGTGAGGCACTGGGTTCGATTCTCAGCATCACATATAAATAAATGAATAAAGTAAAGGTCTATCAACATCTAAAAAAAAAACATATAAAAAAAACCCATAACCTTGGGGTGTATCTCTTCTGTAGAGATCATTTGCATCTCTAACCTCCAAGTAAATGTGTCTGGTCCTTAGTCAGGCAACAGTTCATTCCTCTATAAAACAGCATAATCCTTGGATGGGCCCTGTGGATAAAGACCTTTCAATAAAGCTTCACTCAGGACTTTGAAAGGACAAGCAGTCATCCTTTTTCCTTGTTTCCAAGTATTCTGTGTAATTTTTCTTAATATAGTTAAACATTGCCTGTATCCCACCCACCTAAACAGATACAAATCCTGCCTGCTGAGAGCTGATGGAATAAAGAACCACAAATGGAGTTAGAGACAATAGAAATAAAAGATGGGGATTTAAAGCAAGTCCAGGTTTCTGCCTTAGAGACAAGTAAATGTATATGCATAAAAACCTAATATTGTAATTTTACTCTAATCCTATAGATTTTGAAGATATTTAAATTAACTTTTCTTTACAATCATTATCTAAATAGACCCAACTGAGCTTGAATGAGTCTATTACAAAAGCAGATTAATCTGGTTAAGTGAAACCATAAGGCCATGTAATAATTATTTTTCAATCATCGTGGGTTACATAGGTTACCACAGCCCATGAAATGGATGCTAGCCTATTAAGTTACTGAAGTTAATAACATTAATTTATTGACAAGACATATTCAGAGTTGGTTTAATTTTAAGGAATTTAGCAGTTTACGTATGAACTACTCTACAACTGGTAGCAGTTTCCAGAATAGATCTGATTTTAAAAATCTCCTAGCGGTTCATTTGTAATACCATCCTCCCTACTCTAGATGGTTTTTTCAAAGTGTCCTCTTGGTTAGAGAGAAATAAAAGAAAAAGTATATTATAATAGAACAAAGCCTGCTCTGAATAGCAGGTTCCCCATGGAATTTCGTTTTCATAGCAAAGAGCAAGATCATCTGATTAAAAAGCTCAAATTCTCTGAAACTTTCTGTGGAAGGCTGTGGTGTGTAACATGAGCACATTTCCACAGTAAGGTTATTTGGTTGCAGAAAACACAAGAACTCACACAAAACTTCCCCTTTGAAACTTTAAAATCTAAGACACTGCATGTTGATACAGAAAAAAGGAATCTAAGGTTTTCTTGCTGACTGCTCAGCTATGTGTTTTGTTTTTCCCTGCAGAAAAAGTAAAAACAAACATTTTGGAAAGCTTTGTAACTCAGAAGCACCACTAAAGCTAAGAAATATAAGTAACCATGTCACAGAAACACAGGAACATAGATTCTGTTGGCTAATCCAAACAGATAATTAATCATGTTCCTGACACTGTGGAATGCAGATTTGCCTTCTGTTTGCAGAGACTTTAGCAGGCAGGCCAAAGCTTTTTGGAATATTGGAATGTGGAGTGGCTTGAGGAGCTGTAAGTCAGCAACTCTAAACTCTACACAATTTTCTGGGCCAGTGAAATTTCAAAATAAAAACCAGCATTGTATTAACAACTTATTTTGATAAATAAAATACTGGGAGTTGGGCATGGTAGCACATGCCTGTAATCACAGCTATTTTGGATGCTGATGCAGGAGTATTGGAAGTTCAAGGCCAGTCTCAGCAACTTTACCAGACCTTGTCTAAAAATTTTTAAAAAGGATGGGAACATAATCCAGTGATAGAGTGCTTGCCTGGCATGTACGAGTTCCTGAGTTCCATCCCCAGGATCTCAAAAATAATAACAAAAATAATAATATTGGGAAAATGCTATTAATAAATTGTCACTATATGGCTTCATAGATTCTATTTTGGGGGGCTAGTTCATTATTGGATTCACCGTAGAATTTGGGGTCAAGATAATTTTAGATAACTTATTTCTCAAACTTTTCATTAGTATTATTGAAAGTGCCTACCATTGCCTATCAAAATGTATGTTACTCTTGAGATGGGTGGATGTGACAGGATTTTTTGGTCAGCTTTTTCACCACTGTGACTAAAAGACCTGACAAGAGCAGTTTTAGAGGAGGAAAATTTTATTTTGGGCTCGTGGTTTCAGAGATCTGGGTCCATAGATAGCTGGCTTCATTCCCTTCAGGGACCACCACTGTAGCAGCCTCTTTGAGTGCCTGGGCAACTAAGCTTGGTGAAACAATTTCCTTAGGCCTCCCTGTACAAGCAGGGTGCCCCACAGTTCTCCGCTTAGTCATTTTTACTTAACTCCTTTGAGCCTGAGATGGGTGTGGTCTTGCTAATTCCTAAGATTCTTTCAAGCCATTCCTTACTGTCTCTGGAAAAAGTCTTTAGCATTTCTTTAGTGATCATAATGTCTTTATCAACAATTTTCTTAACCCTAGTTTTACTCCCACCTTTCAAGTCAAAGTGTTTCAAAATTTTACACTCTTTCTGCTCCTGAATATCACAATAAACTTGGCTAAAAGACACCAGCAATATTTATGCCACTGCCTGAATACTATGCTACCTAGGAATTTAACCCGCCAGATTAAGAAGTCCATCTGTTTTAAAATCAGCCTCACAGAAAGTCTCAGGGCATTGGCAAAATGCAGATTACTTCTCAACCAGAACATAACACAAATGGCTTTTAATCCAGTTACCAATAGTGTCCTCCTTTTCCTCTGAAACCTCTTGAGCCCTGTCTTTATCATCTATAGTTGTATCAGCATTCTGGTCTTCTGTGCTCTCACCAGAATTGCCTATTAAGCTCCACTTACAGCAATCTAAACCTTTTCCAGCTGTCATCTTTAAACTTTCTGAAATTTTTCCTACAAATTCCAAAAAGCTTCTAAACCGTATTGTAAGCTTGCAGGCGGTGGGTGGCCAAAGATGTAAGCTCGCCAGAGCGGGTTTGGGACCACCAGAGTCAGAGGAAGGTAGTTAAATTAGGATTTATTAGAGTCTGTATTCCCGGGCGAAATCTCCAGCCCCCCAGGGTGAAAGTCAGGCATGGGAGAGCCAGAAGAAATCACACATGGCTTTGGCTGCTCAGGGTTTTTATACAGGGGAGGGGTTAGGAGGTCCTGCCCAGGCAAAGGTGGACCAAGGTGGACGTCAGGGTCAGTAGGTCTGCCTCTGATTGGTCACTTCTGGTACAGTGTGTTGCTAGGTGTCCTTGCTCCCTCCCCCTGCAGTCGCCCAAATCATACCTGATATTGTTGTATCCAAAGAAAATAAAATCATCCAAGCCGATCACGTAAAGCCAAAAGAAGCCTTTACTTTAGCTGGCCAGCGACGACCTCCCTTACTCCTAAAAGCGGAGTTCTGGGGGATCGCGCGTTAATTGTGTCATTGCCAACTTTTATAGGGCTCGGGATGGGATTAGGGCAGGGCTATAGGGCATGGGAGGGTTTAGGGTTGGGCTGTAGGGAGGGGGGATTAGGGTGGGGCTGACTCTCTCCGGACTGGAGAATCTTTCTGGGAAGTATAACAATATGTATGGTCAGGGAAGTCGCAACAATGACCCCACTTCTTGGTACCAATTTCTGGTTTTGGGGAGGGCTCACAGTTTCAGAGGTCTCAGTCCATAGACATCCAACTTCATTCCTGGGGACTCTAGGTTAGGCATAACATGATGGCAGAAGACTGTGATGGAGGAAAGTGGCTCAAGACATGGCCAGGAAGCACAGACTCCACTTGCCAGATACAAATGTTATAGCAACAGAAAACAGATTAAAATGTGTTCCCCAGGGAGATTCTCCTGTGCCATCGGGAGAGTCAGCCTCACCCCAATCCCAAATCCCCTCCCTATAGCCCACCCCAATCCCAAATTCCCTCCCTATAGCCCACCCCAATCCCTTCCCCTCCCTATAGCCCCACCCTAATCCCTTCCCGCACCCTATAAAAGTTGGCAACGAAAGAACTAACGTGCGATTTTCCCGGCACACCGCTTTTAGGTATAAGGGTGGTCATTGCTGGCCAGCTAAAATAAAGGCTTCTTTGGGCTTTACGTGATTGGCTTGGATGATTTTATTTTCTTTGGGTACAACACAAATTATATACAACAAAGCCATGCCCCAATGACCCACCTCCACTAGTCATACCTACCTGCTTTTAGTTACCACTCAGTTAATCCCTAGTAGGGGATTAATTCACGGATTGGGTTAAGGTATTCATGACCCGATCATTTCTCCTCTAAGCCATCTTGCATTGCCTCACACATGAGCATTTGGGGGGCACATCACATTCAAACCATAACACAATCAAGAGTTCAGTTGCCGATAGGAGCTTGGTTCCTGAGTATTTTTCTTTCTTTCTTTTTTATTTTTTTGCTGTGCTGGGGATTGAACCTAGGGCCTTGTCCTTGCAAGGCAAGCACTCTACCAGCTGAGCTATATCCCCAGTCCGAGTATTTTTCTTTGATATGATCTAGTCTAAGAGAGGGTTTTTTCAAAGGGCAAATAGGAGACTTAAACATTGATCAAATTCTAACTTGAGCGTTTTCAGTTTTTTTTGCCCCTACTGACCTTTAAACAATAATCAAATCAAATAGCATTCTCTAAATGCCTATTGCTAAGAATGTTGGATTGTAGGACATTAGATCTAGACTTGATAGAGAGGACTGCACACTACCCACAGGTAGACTTTATTCTACAATCAGTAAATGGATTGTACTTTGAATTATATATCAGTGGGTAGAATCAGTGTATCTGTGTGTGGAAATAAGCATGCACATGAATATTTAGATGACCCAGGTGAAGGGTTATGGAAAATAATACTCCTATAAGACAATTCCTCAAGAAAATGGACAGTGTGGCTCGAGAAGTGGGAAAAGAAATTGGCAGAACATTAAACCTCTCCCAATGCATTCCTGATAACAACAAGCCCTAAAGGAAAAGGGAGGATATGGAATGCTAAGCCCTAAACCTTGACCTTCCCCATGTCAACCTAGTCCTGAAAGTCATTGGGCAAGATTTGAATCCTCATCCTTCGGCGTCTAATTTCAACCTGTACAGCTAGCCCCTGATGGTCGAAACTGCATGTACACAATGATTCCATTCTCTTCATACCCTATAAAACCAGAATACCCCCTGTAACCGAGGGCCACTTTCCCATTCGGAAAGTGGACCCAAATGATGCCTGAATCTGGGAAGGAATAAAGGCTTCTCTGAATCCCTCCCTCAACTGGAGGTCTGCCTCCAGTTTTTTTTTCCTTTTTGCATTTACACAGGGGATTAGAAGTGCCAGAGTTTGCTAATTGCCCCCTGTGGCCATTTTCCCATTCTACTTTTTTTTTTAGTAACAGAATCCCCTGAATGCAAGCTCATCACATGGCTGCCAAGCAAGAAGCTGCATTTCCCAGTAGCCCTTGAAGGTAGGTGTTGTCCTCTAACCATGTTTGGGACTATGAGATGTGAGCAGAAGTGATGTGTATTCATCTCCACAAAGATAAAATGTGCCTTCAATTTTCTTTTCACCAGTTGGTAAATGACAATAATTAGAACAATCCTTTGGTCCTCAATATGGATGCTGAGGATGGCAGAGCTATACACAAGACTTGGTTCTTATATGTACTCATGAAATATAACTGCCCTCTAGATCCAGGACTGTTATACAAGTAAGAAACAAACTTATATCTTATATAAGATATTATCCTTTGGGATTCCTTTGCTATAGCAATTTCACCTATACCCTAACTATTATACCTATGTGTTATGGAATAACAAACATCAGTGGAAAGATGAGGATTAAAAGGAAGCAGTTGTTAGCCTTAATAGGAAACTCAGGAGTCAGGATTTGGCGTGCTTGGTAATGTGAAGGATTGCAGAAGGACCAGGTAGATGATGTTGATGTTGATGGTGATGAGGAAGCTGATAAAATGGCTTCACCTACTTCTGTGTAATATTTATAATTCTGTTATTTCTGGCTATTCCTCCCACCAAAATATCATGCCCAGATTTCCAAAGTTTGGCTAGAATTTCTTTCTGGAGACCAAATAGGCTCGGCTCCTCAAAGTCAATATTTCAAGGCTTACCATTCTTCTCCAAAGCCTTTCCTTCCTCCTGTAATCCCTATTCTGGTTAATGGCTGTACCCTTCAAATCATCCTTCATCCGGTTGTTGGTAGAAATTAGAATCACCCTTGATTCCTCCCTTACTATCATGTAGTTTTTCCTAAAGGTCACCTACTTCTGTGTTTTTTCCTCTGTACTCATCTCTAGTCCCTTGATTCAGGTTTTCATTATTTCTTACTTAAAACTTAGTAATATTCCCTTTTCTAACTGATCTTTCTGATATCAGTCTCCTCCATGCCTCATAGTGCTCTCCAAGCTCTTTTTCCAAAACAAACATGACCATATCACTTTCCTTGTTTATATATCTTCCCTTATTTATATATCCAATTTTTTTGTTTGTTTTGTTTTGGTACTGGGAATTGAACCCAGAGGCACTCGACCACTGAGCCACATCCCCAGCCCTATTTTTTTTTAATTTTATTTAGAGACAGGGTCTCACTGAGTTGCTTAGGGCCTTGCTAAGTTGCTGAGGCTGGCTTTGAACTCACAATCCTCCTGCCTCAGTCTCCCAAGTGCTGGGATTACAGGCGTGCACCACTGTGCCCATCCCAATTTCTTTTAAGGATCCTAGATCCATTATAAATCTGATCCCCTTTGTACACCTGTCAAACCCCTCAGTGCACGTGGTCCCTAGGCACACTGGGCCTTTATAGGCAGTGTCTCCTCTACCTGGAACATGCTTGCCCTCTTCATTAATGGACTCCTACTTAGTCTACAAAAACCCAGCTTAAATATAACTGAATGCATTAGCTTCCCAGAATCCCCTTATTTGCTTAGTTATTTCCACTTCAATATTTAATAAATTAATGAGATATAGAATATTAAGAACTGAATCCCAAACAACACACCTAATGGAAAGTCAGAAAATTTTGGAGTATAGAATTTTACAAGTGAAAAGAGAGCTTATTCATTTAAAGATCATCTAGATGAGAATCAGACACATTAAATGACTATCCCAGGATCAGGTAGCAGAACTAGAAGTAAGACATGAGTTTTCTGGTTCAGTTTCTCGTGATATTTTTCCTACATTTTTCTGTAAATTCCTTAGAAAATAATTTTAATTAAAGGGTATGTTGGAAAAGTTGAGTTTAAAGGTTTGGACACTTCAGCTTGCCAACAAGTCTGCACTTTAAGTCAGACATGAAATGATCAAAATTGTCAGTGTGACTGTATACAGTGGTGAAGACCTGTAACTCCTGTGACTCAGGTGGGTGAGGCAAGAGGATTGCAAGTTCCAGGCCAGCCTTGGTAGCTTAGTGAGAACCTGTCCAAAAGAAAAATATTAAAGGCTAGTGTTGTAGCTCAGTGGTAGAGCACCGTTGGGTTCAATCCTCAGAAGAAATGTCAATGTGACCTTGTCACAGAGATAATTATCTAAGTTATGAGTCATTCTCCCAGAGACTATAGTGATCCTGTGTATCAGGGCTGGGGACATAGCTCAGTGGTAGAGCACCTGCCTAGCATGCAGAAGGCCCTGGGTTCCATTCCTAGCATACACACACACACAAAGAATGAGAAGGAAAGAAAAGTCCTGTGTACATGTCAATGTGAGCATTGAAAAACAGAGATCACCTAGTCCAAGAATTCTAAACATTGGGATTTTTTTTTTTCTTTTTTGTTATTGGGTATTGAACCCAGGAGTGCTTAACCACTGAGCTACATCCCCAGTCCTTTTTTTATATTTTTAGAGACAGGGTCTTGCTGAGTCGCTTAGGGCCTCACTAAATTGCTGAGACTGGCTTTGAAATCGCCAGTCTGATCCTCCTGCCTCAGTCTCTGGAGCAGCAGAGATTACATAACAATGTTGCCAGGCACAACATTGTTTTTTAACCTGGGCCCTTTGGTTTCTCAGAATGTTTTTGGATACACACACACACACACACACACACACACAAAATCATACATAGTAACATAAAGGTATCCAGGTGTGGTGGCACACTCCTGTAATCCCGACTACTTCCAGGTACTCAGGAAGCTGAGGCAGGAGGATCACAAGTTTGAGGCCAACCTAGGCAAGTTATCAGGACCCTGTCTCAAAATAATTTTTTTTAGAAAAGTGCTGGGAATGTAGTTCAGAATTGGAGTGTTTGCCTAGCAAGTGTGAGGCCCTGAGTCCAATCTCTAGTACTAGGAGAAAAAAGATGCATGGAAAAAAAGATACATACTAACACAAAAGAAGCCAATTATATTGAAAATAGTTATTGCCTGTCATGGTGATGCACACTTGTAATCCCACCAACTCTGGAGATTGAGGTAGGAGGATTAAAGTTCAAGGCCATCTTGGGGAATTTAGTGAGACTCTCAGCAATTTAGCAAGACCATAAAATTGCTCTGTTAAAAAGCAAAATGCCAGCCGGGTGTGGTGGCGCACGCCTATAATCCCAGTGGCTCGGAAGGCTGAGGCAGGAGGACGAAGCCACCCTTACCAAGGGCAATGTGCTAAGCAACTCAGTGAGACCCTGTCTCTAAATAGAATACATAAAAAGGGCTGGGATGTGGCTCAGTGTCCAGGTGCCCCTGAATTCAATCCCCGGTCAAAAAAAAATAAAATAAAATAAAAAAGCAAAATGCCCAGACTTGAATTGAACTGATGTAATATGGAGGTATGGAGCAGCTGAAACTTTCAAATCTTTTTGACCCTAACCCACAATGAATACATAAATAGTTTTCACTGAAACCCATCACACTCATATGTATACATATATGTATGCATATATATATGTGATTCAAACAAAAGATTCCCCAAACAGAAGTCTTAATAAAGGATAGGGCCCACTGATTTTTTTTGTTTGATTCTTTTCCATTCTATTAAAAAAATGCTAGCTGGGCGCGTTGGCACACGCCTGTAATCCCAGCACTTGGGAGGCTGAGGCAGGAGGATCACGAGTTCAAAGCCAGCCTCAGCAACTTAGCGAGGCCCTAAGCAACTCAGTGAGACCCTGTCTCTAAATAAAATTACAAAATAGGGCTGGGGATGTGGCTCAGTGGTGGAGTGCCCCTGGGTTCAATCCCCAGTACCAAAAAAAAAAAAAGGTGATCAGTGACCTCACTATTAATGAAAAAGGATTGAATTGCAATCCATAGGAAACATTGAACTGGATGAACTTTAAGGACTCTCAAATTCTAAGATTGTGTGATATATGAATGGGTCATATAAATAAGTACAGGATTGGCAATATTGGGGAGATTAATAGTTTCAAGAAATGCTATTATATTATTTTTATCTCTAAGTCTTCACTTTTTTGTGTGTGGGGCACTGGATATTGAATGCAAGATCTCGAGCATGCTAGGCGCTGAGCTATACCCCCAATCTCTCTCTCTCTCTCTCTCTCTCTGTTTTTAGTTTTTCACAACGAATGTTTATTTAATAATTAAGGAGAAACAAAAACATTAAGCATAGGAATACATTGACTGAATACAATTTATCACATTTGGTCTGAAATCTTGAAAAAGTTACTCTACCTACTTATCTGAGATAGATTTAGGTTAGTACTGCTTCAAGGGAACCTCCATCCATTCCAGAAATTACCTTCTAGTTTTGATTACAGGCTCCTAAGTGGTCCTCTCCAGCCTCAGGCTGTGAATAATACCAATGACTTTCCCCCGTGGTTAAAAGCCCTCAGACATGTTTCATACCCCCAAAGTTCAAGACTAGAGACAATTAACAGTAAAATTAGTTGAGAGAAGGCGCAAGGCACTGCCCTGCTAATGATACCAACTTTGTCCCTTCTCTAAGGTGTAATTACTAAAAAGCAGCCACGAGGACTCATTTTCATCACTGCCATGCCATACACCCAATACTCAAGTATGACAACTGTCGTACTAGTGATAAGCATGATTTTCATCAAAGAGAAAGAAAAAAAATACATCTTGGTTTTTTTGTTTCGTTTTGTTTTTGCTTGTTTGTTTGTTTTGGTACTGGGGATTCAACTCAGGGGCACAGAACCACTGAGCCACATCCCCAGCCTTATTCTGTATTTTATTTAGAGACAGGGTCTCACTGAGTTCCTTAGTACCTCGCTTTTGCTGAGGCTGGCTTTGAACTCCCGATCTTCCTGCCTCAGCCTCCCAGTAAAAAATACATCTTGTATGTTTTATCACACTGTGCAACTTTTCATGATATATGAGCTATTTATAAAGATTACTGGGGCCAGGGTTGTAGCTCAGTGGTAGAGTGCTTGCCTAGCATGTGTGAGGCACTGGGTTCGATCCTTCCTCAGTACCACATAAACATAAATGAATAAAATATTGTGTCCATTTACAACTAAATAATATTTTTTAAAATTACTGAAGCATGTCAAAACAAATAAAACTTACAGGATGTTTTTTAAAAGAAAAAAAGTCCTAGAATCAGATTCTTTGTTATAATTAAGAGTTATATCCACTGGCCCTAAGATTATCATGATCATCAGCCAGCCATTAGGATCAAAGCTTACAGTCACATCCAAGGCAGCAGTTGGCCAACTCCATGATTCCAAATGCCAATACCCTCTGGAGTTCAGGGTCTGCTAAGATAAGTCAAACCAAGAACAATGGACTCTGACCAGTAATGAAACACTTATTCAACTGTCTGCAGAGTCCCAAATACTATAGGAATTTGAAATATTTGTATTAAATGTTTTTTAATCTGATGGGAGGGAAAAAAACTGAGAAGTGACCATTTTTAGGGCCTTGGATAATAGTATTTCTGAAGAAGATTAAAGACAACCACTACCCTATTAAATTGGAAACAAGCATTTATTCTTAAACTTCCAGTTTATCCATCAACTACATATTTCCTTCTAGCATTTAGAATCCTACATTCCAAGCAAATATATATATATATGTATATATATATATATACACACACACACACACACACATACATATATACATATATATACCTTATATCTACACCCCCAATATCTCTCCTTCTGTTTTGAAAAAATTCCTAAACTACTGAAAAGTTAAAAACATTCACCAAAATTGATAATTGGTTAACCACATTTTCTTCTTCTTCTTCTTCTTCTTCTTCTTCTTCTTCTTCTTCTTCTTCTTCTTTTTTTAAAATATTTTTTAGTTGTCAATGGACCTTTATTTTATTTATATGCGGTGCTGAGGATTGAACCCAGTGCCCCCCCACCCACACACACACACACGGCAAGTGTTCTACCGCTGAGCTACAACCCCAGCCCTCCTCCTCCTCCTCCTCCTCCTCCTCCTCCTCCTCCTCCTCTTCCTCCTCCTCCTCCTCCTCCTCCTTCTTCTTCCTCTCTCCCTCTCTCCACACACACACACACACAGACACACACACTTATTTTTATTTTTATCAAACCATTTGAAAATAAGTTGTAGACATTATGATTCTGTACCCTTCAAAGCATATCTCTTTAGAAAAAGAATTGTCTCCTACAAAGTCACAGTAACTATTATCATATCCAAGAAATTCAATATTAATGCAACAATATTATCTAATATGTAGATTACATTCAAATTTTCCCAATTGTCCCCAAGTGTTCCTTTATTACTGTTTTTCTATCCAGTCAAGGACTCTACAGTACACTTGTTCGTTAATTCTCCTTCGTGTTTTTTTTTTTTTTCAATTTTGGGGATCAAACCTGTGACCTCACACTTTACCATTGAGCTATACCCCAGGCTTCTTTAGTATCCTTTAATCTTAGTCTTTTATGACATTGAATGCTTTAAGAATCCAGGTCAGTTTCCCTCTTGAATTTCAACCATTCTATACTTTGACCAATAGAATGAGATACAAGTGGCATCCTGCTAGTTCTGAAGAGGACCTATAGGTTCTACTTCCTGCTCCTTGGAAATCCGAGCCACCACGAGAGGTCCAGGCCACCCTTGTGGAAAGAAAAGCTGTGTGAAGTCCACTGAAGCACCTGCCATGGGAGTGATTGTGCCAATCTTGGATGTTCTGTCCAGTTGGGCCTTCAGCTGTCTCTACCAGCAGCTGTCATTTGACTATGCCACATGAGAGACCCTTAGCAAAAATGCTCAATGGAGCTCAGTCAACCCACAGAGCAGCAAGGGATAAAATATTTTTTAAAAAGTGATTAACATAATTTCAGATCTGTAGAAAAGATGCAAGAATAGTACAATGAATTTCCATATATTCTGAGTCCCCAAATATTAATACTTGAACGTTAATACTTGACTGTATTTGCTTAATTACTATCCCTCAAGCTCTGACCATCTGCCATCTATCTTTATCTTTCTCTCTTTTCAAAAATGGTTAATTAACATTGAATCAATGCTATAGTATAACCTGTAAACCTGATTGAGATTTTTATCAGTTGTCTCAATAATGTCATTCATAACAAAACAAAACAGAACAAGAACAAAAATTTCAAGATACATGTTGCCTTCAGTTATCATGTTTCTTAGTCTCCTTTCACGTGGAATAATTCCCTAGTCTAGAAAGTATTTCATGACAGTGACATTTTTTGAAGAGTGCAGGCCAGTTATTTTGTAGATTGGCCTCAACTTTCAGTTTGTCTGATGTTCCTCATGATTAGGTTCAGATTATGCATTTTGGGTAGGAATTCCACAGAAGTGAAGCTGAGTTATTATGTGTCTCCTACCAGGAGGCAGGTGCATACTATCAATTAGATACATTACTAACAATGTTAATTTTGTTCATTTGCTTAAACTGGTTTCTGGCATCAACTGCCTTTCCTTTGGTGATTAACAAATGTCTTCTGGAAAGAGATTTTGAGACTATGTAAATGTCTTTTTACTACTCAACCTTTCAACTACTGGTTTTAGCATCCATGGATGATTCTTGCCTGTAACAATGTTTTTTAATTAATTAATTTTTATTTATTTTTTGTTTGTTTGTTTTGGTACTGGAGATTGAACCCAGGGGCACTTTAACACGGAGCTACATCACCAGCCCATTTTAATTTTTATTTTGAGTCAGAGTCTCTTTTAGTTGTCCAGGCTGGCCTCAAACTTGTGATCTTCCTGCCTGTGCCTCCTGAATCACTGGAATTACAGGCATGGACCACCACACCTGGCCTGGATCAATTATTATTTATGATGGCCACCAAATGGTGATTTTTCTCTTTCTGTTATTTATTCTACATTTATTATTTGGCTTTCTACTGTAAGGAAGGCCTTTCCCTTCTTATTTATTTACTTATTTATTTGTTCTTAATTGCAGACTCATGGATTCTTTATTCAATAAATTATAGCCCTTAATATTATTATTTTATGCTCAGATCATTTCACAGTTAGTCAATGGGAGTTCTTGAAAATGGCTTCTGTGATCTTCTAACATGTAGCCATCATTTTCTGAGAACTCCCTTACTTTTTAGCACAAGATGATCCAGAGTCATCTTGTATTTTCTTTGCCCCAGCCCTGAAATCAGTTTTTTCTCTGAAGACACCTGCTTCCTTTTAGTGGACAATGTTCTTTGGAAACCAGGCTCTGGGTGCACATCTGTAATCCCAATGACTTAGAAGGCTGAGGCAGGAGGATCACAAGTTCGAGGTCAGCTTAGGTAACTTAGTGAGATCCTGTCTCAAAATAAAAAATAAAAAGGGTTGGAGATGTAGCTCAGTGACAGAGCTCAGTCCCTAGTACCACACACACACACACACACACACACACACAAAGAAATAAATAAACAAACCAAGGTCTGGGTATTGGGTATGTTCATTGTTAATAATGTATCTTTGCTTCTAGACCTTCTTAGCAAACAGAGCGGATAAATATATGTGTACATATACATATGTATGTACACACATTTGCACACACATATATTAAATACATTTGCATACTAACACATATATATCCATTTTTGCATATAGTTATCTCTATGTGTATATTAAAACTCATGACTTCCTACTCATACAAACAATTCCAATCTAAGGAAGTGTTATTCAGTATATCCTTCCCCTTTTCTGTAATTGTAACTGCTTTTTCCAACTATGGAAAACTTTGAATCCCCTTATCCACAATATATTTACTTATTTGCTTAATCCTAGAATGAACAGAAAGTAGTTTCACAATTGACAACTCATACCTACAAAAAAACGAAGTTTTCTGACTAGAGTTCAATATTTGTTTAGTATTCTTTTTCTCTTAGGCCTACAGGCATATAGTCCAAATTCTATGAATCAAAGTTACTTGGATTAAATCTCGTTCTCCAGTGCCATTATGCTATTTATTTGAAAAGTGCTTCAGTTCGTTTGTGTTTATTTGTATTCAATTTTAAGGTCCTGCCAGTTGTTATTTTAAGCTATAAGATGGCTTATAATGCAGCAATGGATAACACAGGTACCATGGTGTCACATAGGGAGGATTATGATGTCCATTATTAGTGATGCAAGTTAGATCATTGGATAAAGTCTTATCTACTAGACTCCTCCATTAAGTTAATAAGACATTTGTGGGATGTCTCATCTTATTTTTTGGTTTAGCAGGGTTTTTGTTTTTTTTAAGATGAGGGTCTTGTTCTATTGCCTAGGTTGGTCTTGAACTTCTGGGCTTAAACACTGGTCCTGCCTCAACCTCCTGAGTAGCTGGGACTACAGGTGCATGCCACTTGCCATCTTATTTTTTAGTAATCCTTCTATATCAACATAAGACCTCCATAACTACCAAGATTGAGATACTCTACTTTAGACTTAGATTTTTCTCTGTAAAAATGTCTGCCTTGATGCCATAGGAATACAGAGATAAGGCAAACCTGTATTAACTGATAATTCAGTGAGAGGGCTCCACAGCTGGCAGAAAAGGTAAAAATCCAGTTGTGATGAAAACACTTGATTCTATTTGTAGTTCAACAGAGTCTGGGCTTAAAACAGGATGCTACAAATTCTATATAGGTTTGCCAACTTGCAATTCTGATTCCAAATTGCAAGATTTGGAAAAAGCAAACATGAAAAAGCAGTCTGTAAGTTTTTCACATGAAGTTAGGTTTGGGTGCCTGGTAAGAAAGTCTGTTTGGTAAGGACTCTGCTTCTCACTTGAGTAGTAAGGCAATGTTTTCCTCTTTAGGATGAGCATTGTACTACATAAGACTAGTTAGGTCTATGCTGCCTTCTTGGTTCTGTCTTTTAATTTCTGCTTTTCAATATATCATTTTATCATATTCAAGAAATTAAATCATGGTCTTCTTATATTCCAAACTCACAGAAGTTTGTGGCTATGCCCCCAGTGTCTAAAATGGCACATAATAGAGGCTGAATGGAAATTCCCATTCTTCCATTACAAATTCATAGCATGTCTACCCCCTTTTACTTTAATTTTTTATTTATTTTTTTAGATGTCAATAGACTTTATTTTGTTCATTTATTTATATGTGGTGCTGAAAATCGAACCAGTGCTTCACACATGCTAGGCAAGCGCTCTACCACTGAGACACAACCCCAGTCCCTCTACTCCCTTTCAGATACCAGAAATTATCGTACGCATTGAGCTATAGCAGTCTAGTCAGTGTCATTGGATTGACTCAATTCCTCAGTTAAAATGATTTTTTTTTGTGTGTGTACAGATGCAACATTGAAATGTGTAGCCGGGCGTGGTGGCGCATGCCTGTAATCCAAGAGATTTGGGAGGCTGAGTCAGGAGGATCGGGAGTTCAAAGCCAGCCTCAGCAACTTAGCGAGGCCCTAAGCAACTCAGTGAGACCCTGTCTCTAAACCAAATACAAAATAGGACTGGGGATGTGGCTCAGTGGCCGAGTATCCCTGAGTTCAATCCCTGGTTCAAAAAAAAAAAAATGTGTTTATTTGAATGTTTTATACATACAGCATAATTTACAGTAAAACCAATGTGAATTGCAATTGGTATCTAAATTGAAATACTTATGCATTGAATTATAATATAATTAAACAATTCTTTGAATAAAATAAGTATGAACTAATTATGAAATGTAAAATGAAGACATAACACTGATGCACAATTGAGTGGAGATAGAGATACTACTACTATGCCAGAAAACACAGACTGGAAGATGGTAGGTATGTTGTAATTTTCATGTAATTTCCTGTGGCAGAGCAAAACAAGAAAAGTTGTTATTTAAAAATTGCTTAAAGATAGGTAAGTGGACAATATTAACAGACATTTTAGGCAAATACAGAGCAAATTTGATAAGAGTCAAAAATCAATAGAATTTAAAAATTCAGGATTGAATAACCAATGAAATTGTTTTAAAAAGGATAATAGAGCTGGCACATGCTTGTAATCCCAGAGGCTCTGGAGGCTGAGACAGGAGGATCACTGGTTCAAAGCCAGCCTCAGCACTAATCTCCAGAATCTACCAAGTACTCAAAAATCTTTACACCAAGAACACTAATAACCCAATCAATAAATGGGCCAAGGAAATGAACAGACACATTACAGAGGAAGATCTACAAGCAATCAACAGATTTATGAAAAAATGTTCAACATCACTCGTTATAAGAGAAATGCAAATCAAAACCACCTTAAGATTTCATCTTACCCCAATTAGAATGTCTTTTATCAAGAACACAGGCAACAACAGGTGTTGGCGAGGATGTGGGGAAAAGGGTACACTCATACATTGCTGGTGGGAGTGCAAGTTGGTGCAGCCACTCTGGAAAGCAGTGTGGAGATTCCTTAGAAAACTTGGAATGGATCCACCATTTGACCCTGCTATCCCACTCCTTGGCCTATACCCAAAGGACTTAAAATCAGATTACTACAGTGATGCAGCCACATCAATGTTCATAGCTGCTCAATTCACAATAGCTAGATTATGGAATCAACCTAGATGCCCTTCAGTAGATGAATGGATAAAGAAACTGTGGTATATATACACAATGGAATATTACTCAGCCATAAAGAAGAATAAAATTATGGCCTTTGTAAGTAAATGGATGATGTTGGAGACTGTTATGCTAAGTGAGATCAGCCAATCCCAAAAATCCAAAAGCCGAATGGTCTCTCTGATAAATGAATGATGATGCATAATGCGGGGTGGGGAGGGTGGCAAGAATGGAGGAAGGATAGATAGCATAGAGGGAAGGGAGGGGTGGGGGCGGGGTGGGGGGTAAAAATAATAACAGAATGTGTGACAGACACCATTGCCCTGTGTACATGCATGAATGCACAGATGGTGTGACTCTACTTTGTGTGCAACCAGTGAAACAATAGCTGTACTCCATTTGTGTTCAATGAATCAATAAGTAAATAAAAAAATTTTTAAAAAAAGCCAGCCTCAGCAACTTAGTGAGACTCTGTGACTCAGTGATATAAATATATCTGACTGGGATCAAACCCAGTCAAAATTCCGGTTTTCATGAATTTTAAAACAAAACATACACACACACACACACACACACACACACACATATATGTTTATTTATTTATTTATGGTACTGGGGATCAAACCCAGAGGTGCTTTACCACTGAGCTACATTCCCAGCTCTTTTTATGTTTTATTTTGAGACAGGATCTCACTAAGTTGCCCAGGCTGGCCTCAAACTTGTGATCCTTCTATCATAGCCTCCTGGGATTGCAGGTATGTGCCACCATGCCCATTTATACAAGTTAAACTTCTTGCACAAAAAAAGAAAACCAGTTTTAGATGAAAATAGTAAAATAAATTGAGTTATTGAAAATTTTGGAAAATATTAAGGAAATATTAAAACAGATATTTTATTTAAAAGAAAGATCTTCAATTTAACTACAAAATAATTAATTGCCTATGAACATAAGACCAACATCCAAGATCAACTGATTCAATATTTGAAAACTTAAAAATACTTATTTTTTAGCTTTGGATGATTCATGTGATATATGACTTGTCTAACTAATACTTTGAGTATGTTTCCCATATTACAAAGAAATGTCAGCTCATAGCCTTAAAAAAAAGTATAGCATAGGTATTTTAATCTTTTACATCCATTAAGGAAGAACTTCAGTTAGATTTGATAGAAAATATCACAATGAATGGTAATTCAGCTGTATTAAGCCAAAATTCCAGTTTTCATGGCATTTTAAAACAAGAGTGATGTTTTTCTGATGACTTCATATCATTGCTGATACATACCAAAAATGTTTGAAATCAGTTCTCTGAAACAGACTCTATGCAAAGTCTCATGGATATGATTGTTAAAATTGTTTGGCATATACTTGCAAATGCTGTGACTCATCACCAGTGTATGGAACTGTCAGAAGGAGACAATGAATTTAATCTTGTATTCATTGCCAATGCTTGTTGGTTGAGCCACAAAGAGTTTTACAAAGTTTTACTGTGCTGTTAACTCCAATTCAAGATTTTCTTGAAACACAACAAATGCTTGCCAAATACCAGAAATCAAAAAGAAAAAATGGCAATGTGATTTATGTATTTCTCAGTGATGCCTCATTGCGTATGAGCAAGATACATTTGAAACTCTAAGGAAAGGGAAAGCTTATTTCTTTTTCTTTTTTGCTTTGTTTTTTTTTGTGGTGCTAGGGATTGAACCCAGGACCTTATGCTTACAAGGCAATCACTCTACCAACTGAGCTATATCCCCAGTCAAGTAAAAGCTTGTTGTGACTTAGCTAGATAGATATAAGGATCTATGTTGAAATTGAAACTTTTGTGATGCAAATCACTACTAAAGATTTTATATACTTTTCTAACTTGGGTCAAATATATAAAATTTTTTTTTTTTTTTTGGAACCAGGGATTGAACTCAGGGACACCCGGCCACTGAGCCACATCCCCAGCCCTATTTTGTATTTTATTTAGAGACAGGGTCTCACTGAGTTGCTTAGGGGCTCGCTAAATTGCTGACACTGGCTTTGAACTCGGGATCCTCCTGACTCAGCCTCCCAAGTGCTGGGATTACAGGCGTGCGCCACCACGCCTGGCTTAAAAGTTTTAAATTAATATATAGCATTATGTAAGTTGCCTGAAAAACAATAAGAAAAAGTTGAAGAATGCTTCACTTATATAGACAAATTTAGAATTGCTTCTCTAATCATGTAATACCTGTTTGAATACAATGTGAACAATTTACTTAACTTGGATAGACATGATTTTGAAACTGTTGGGTCACAGAAAACCATACTCCACAGTGAATGTCTCAGAAGTAATGTTAGACGCAAAATCTCTGCCCTCTTCCTTTTCTTTTCTCACCCCTTGTTCTCCCCAGAGGCAAGCCATAGAAACTAGAAATCTTCTTCCCCATGTTGGGTCACAGAAAACAGACCCCCTTTTCCCCATTCCAGCCATAAAACCTAAAAATATTACTCTAATTTTTCCCTGCATTTCTTTTTTTAAAAAATATTTTTAGTTATAGATATTTTAAAAATATTTTTAGTTGTAAATGGATACAATACCTTATTTTATTTATATGTGGTGCTGAGGATCAAACCCAGGGTCTCACACATGCAAGCACTCTACCACTGAGCCACAACCATTCCCTGCTTTTCTTTTCTTTTTTTTTTTTTTTTTCTGTGCTGGGGATTGAACCCAGGGCCTTGTGCTTGCCAGGCAAGCACTCTACCAACTGAGTTATATCCCCAGCACCTTTCCCTGCTTTTCTATGTAAGAGCTGGCCATAAAGAAATTCTCTGACCTACCATGTTTGATTGTAGGTTATATATTCCAGGAAGGGTACTGCTTCAAACCCAAAAGGAAGGAATGCTACAAGTGAGGGGTCTAGAAGAATCTGAAGAAATAGGACTTGCTAGATTCTATACCCCCATAGTCTATTATCGTTTATTCATACTGTTTTTGTCCAATTACATTTCTACATGACTGTCCAGGCTTCATGGAACCTAAGCATAAGAATGGATAGTTCACCCTGGGCCCTTGGTTCTTCAATATGATGGCTCCCATGTCTTGTAATTTATTATAAAATAAATTGATGTTTTTCTCTTGTTAACCTATCTTTTGTTAAAGTAGTATCAGCCATGACCCTTCATGATAGACAGGAAAGAGATCACTCCCTTTTCTAACCCACAGAAGTGGCACCTTTTTGCTTTAAAGACAAATCAAATCAATTCTTCCAGAAAAAATACTTAGTTTTGTCAATAAGGATGTTAAAGGAAAATGATTTTTTGCTACTGAATTCAGTTATTGGAGAACTTTTAGATATGTTAAAGCAACTTGAGTATTCAAATCTGTTTTTTCTTTCACTGTAATTTTTGTTTTGTCTTGTTTTGGTACCACAGATTGAACCCAGGGGCACACAACCACTGAGCCACATTCCTAGCCTGTTTTTTTTTTTTTTTTTTAATTTAGAATCAGGGTCTTGCTGAGTTGCTTAGAGACCTCGCTAAATTGCTGAGGCTGACTTTGAACTCCCGATGATCCTCCTGCCTCAGCCTCCCAAGCTGCTGGGATTACAGGCATACACTATCGCACCCAGCTCTCACTGTAAATTTTATGAAAAATAAGTATATATATATATATGAAGCATTACCCATGAAGATGTGGCATCCAAATATGTGATCAGTGAAGAACAAATACTATATTTCAAAGGCATAGGTTAAATGGAAAAACTAAAATCTCGTTTATATTTTTTAATATCCAAAAGACAAAATATTGGCTGTACTAGGTAAAATATCATGCATTATTAACATCAGTCCCTCCAGTTTCTTTTACTTCTTTTTGTACACTTGATCTTAGTCAAACGGTCAAGAAGCAATTTTACTTCTTTTTAAGCCTGGTTACTAGCTGGACATAGCCAGTACATTACTGGATGTCAGTAATCCCAGTGAAGCAGGAGGATCACAAGTTTGAGGCTAGCCTTAGTAAAGTCCTAAGTAACTTAGTGAGACCTTGTCTCAAAAGAAAAAATTAAAAAGGGATGGGGATGTGGTTCACAGTTAAGCATCCCTGAGTTCAATCCATGGTACAAAAAAAGTACCTCCTAGAAAATTTTAAAGTGTGTGTGTCAGTACTTGGACGCCACTACTCTGGATCAATCAATGAAGATGTATTTATTTGATAATACTTTAGTACAACATTGAAAGAACAGGGAGTTATCTTTTTGTGACTTAATAAATAATCTTATTTCTAAATTTTGGATTATTTTTCTTGACATTATTAGCTTATGAAAGATTATGCTGTATCCGAGACTTGCAGTAACTTACTTTTACAGCCCTGAATCTTTGAAGGAATAATAAGAGTTCAGTGAGAAATAGCAGACTAAAGCCAGATCATGAAAAGTCTTTAAGTCATATGTAGCATTTGGTGAAGCGTTATGGAAAATAATAAAATGGAGGGATGGTGTGGCTCAAGAAGTGGGAAAGGAAATTGACTAAGCATTAAACCTCTCCCAGTGCATTCCTGATAACAACAAGCCCTAAAGGAAAAGGGTGGATATGGAATGCTAAACCCTAAACCTTGACCTTCCCCCTGTCAACCTAATCCTGAATAACAATGGGCAAGATTTGAATATTCATCCCTGGGGTCTAGTTTTAACCTGTACAACTAGCCCCTGATTGGTCAAAACTGCATGTATAAGCCGGGCGTGGTGGCGCATGCCTGTAATCCAAGCAACCCGGGAGGCTGAGTCTGGAGGATCCTGAGTTCAAACCCAGCCTCAGCAACTTAGCGAGGCCCTAAGCAACTCAGTGAGACCCTGTCTCTAAATAAAATACAAAATAGGGTTGGGGAGTGGCTCAGTGGCCAAGTGTCCCTGAGTTCAATCCCTGGTTCCAAAAAAAAAAAAAAAAAAAACTACATGTACACAATGATTCCATCCTCCTCATACCCTATAAAACCAGAATCCCCCCTTTAACTGGTGGCCATTTTCCCATCCGGAAAGTGGACCTGAATGATGACCGAATCTGGGAAGGAGAAAAGGCTTCTCTGAATCCATGGAGGTCTGCTTCCCGTTTTCCTTTTGCACTTACATTTGGTCTTCTTTTGTAGGCAATTAACAGCCAATAGAGAGTCCTGGGAAAGGGGTTGTTGCATAACTAGATTTGTGTTCTGGAAAGGTAACTATCAAAGTAGGTACATGGGCCATGAATTCCAGGGAGGCATTATTCCTGTAAAGGATAGAAAAATAAAGGAGGGGGGGGCTGAATATAGATATTTGGAAAAAGGGGATGGGAGAAAATGATGAGATGGTCTTAAGGAAGATGTGGTGATCAGTAGAGTGTGGGAAATAAATAGAAGGATAAAGAATGAAATCAAAGTATTTGATGTGGTCAGCTCTGTGGGCAGTCTATTTTTATTCATTATTTATAAGCATGTAAATGTCCTAAATTTGAGATTACACAAAAAAGTTTGAGGCTGGGGATGTAGTTTAATGGTAGAATATTTACCTAGCATGCATGGCACCCTGCGTATGGCAAAATCCAAACAGACAGACAAAAACCTAGAAAAGGTAAATAAGGATTAATGAATGGAGTGAAAACCCAGTTTTATTAAGGAAAGCACACACACACACACACACACACACACACATTCGTGTACCAATCAGCACCAGTGCAAGGTTTCCCCCTTATCCTAGTCAAAGAATGGGCATGACACACATATGCTGGGTGGTCCCAGGCCTTTACTACTTTTGCCACTTCCTCCCTCCACTCCCTCTGCTCCACATATGTATCCAGAATGCCTGGAGCTAAGGAATTCAAGAAACTGAGATGGAGCAGTGGCTTGCATCATCCACAGAGAAGCTTAACTCTACCTAGGCTGGAGGCAGGCATTGAGATCATGGTGGTATCACAGTTGTCAGTCAAGGTAAATGACATGGAGCCCTGGTACAGAATGATGTGACTGAAACTCCCAAGAGAGAAGTGTGTTAAGTTTTTAAATTAAGTCTGTGAACAATGTGCTGAAAGTGTCAAAAGTTACTTTTTTGTTTCCCACAATTTGGCTCTTTAAAAGGAAGAATGTTTCCCCTAAGTCACTTTTGCTGATGTCTGGCTCTCCTGTCACATGCATTTTAGAGGGTTCCTTTTTTGTTTTTGCAATGCATGCCCAGAGGAGTTGCAAAAATAGTAGTAGTTCTTGGGTATTCTTTACCCAGATTCAATAATTGTTGACATTTCACTCCATTTGCTTTATCAGTCTCTAGATCTTTATTTGCACATGCATATTATTTTCCCTCATACCATCTGAGAGTAAATTGGAGACATTATGTCCCTTTCCCCAAAATGCTTCAGTATGTCATTAGTAAGAACAAGGACATTTTCTCATATAACCACAGTATAATGATTGAAGTCAGGAAATTTGACATTGACACAATGCTATTGTCTAATCCACAGTCTTTGTTTCACTTTGGTCAATTGTCCCAATAATGCCTTATATGACTTTTTTTCTTTCCTGGTCTAAGTAGGATCCAATTCAGAATCATACATTGTAGTTTAGTTGTTATCTCTCTTCAACCTCTTCATCTGAAACAGTTTCTTAGTCTTTCTTCACCTTGATATGTTTTGAAGACCATTCATTTTTTTGGAAGATCACCTAGTTTATATTTATCTGATGTTTTATCACAATAAGATCCAAGTTGTATGTTTTTGGCCAGAAGAGCACAGAAAGGAAATTGGATCCTTCTCAGTAAATCATAGCAGGAAGCTCATGATGTTGATTTGGTCCAACTGGTGATCATACTATTACTTTATCATAGCAAAGGAAAGTTCTTTTGACTTTATTTTTTCATTTGGCAGGCATCTTGCAATGCAGTAAAATTTTCTTTTATGCACGAGCATGATAATCTGAACCTTCTAACTTATTTCTAAGGTGGGTCTCACTTTGTTGCCCCGGCTGACTTTGAATTCCTGGATTTGACCAATCCTCCTGCCTCACCCTCCAAGTCACTAGGACTATAGGTACCTGCCACCTGTCTGGCTTGAAATTATTTTTGACTAGTTGCAGAAAAATCAATGAGCATTTACCTAGTTTCTTTTTAAGAAATCAAGTTTAAAATAACACATACATTCATTTTTACTCGTGGCATTTTAATTTCAACAAATATATTTCAACTAAGAAAATCTGTTTTCTTTTTAATATTTTTAGCTGTAGCCAGGTATGGTGGCACACACCTGTAATCCCAGCAGCTCAGAAAGCCGAGGCAGGGGGATTGTGAGTTCAGAGCCAGTCTCAGCAAAAGCAAGGTGCTAAGCAACTTGGTGAGACCCCCGTCTCTAAATAAAAATACAAAATAGGGCTGGAGATGTGGCTCAGTGGACCCAATAGATTAACTTTATTTATTTATGTGGAGCTGAGGATGGAACCCAGTGCCTCACACATGTGCAGCAAGCGCTCTATCACTGAGCCACAATCCCAGCCCCAAGAAAATCTATTTTCAGACAAAAATGAGACAACTATACAATTGTAAGTAAGTTTGAAAATGCAAATTTAGGGCTGGGGATATAGCTCAGTTGGTAGAGTGTTTGCCTCACAAGCACAAGGCCCTGGGTTCAATCCCTAGCAGCGCTAAAAAAAAAAAAAGAAAATGTGAATTTAGATTATTAATGGACAAAGTTCTGGAAACAATGAGTATAGTTTTAAAATGTTGATATCAATATACTTTAAAGTGTAAGACTTTTTAGATTAACATTTTCATATGCCTGGCAGTATACAATATAACTAAAAGAGACACATGGTTTAGTAGAGAAGAATGAGTTATCCTTTGTGGTGTGAATCCTAGCAGTAACTGCTGCATAAGGGTTTGGGACAAATCCTCAGAACCTGACAGAGGGGAGTCTTGGGCCTGTTTGTGCCAAGGGGAAGAAGTTGAAAAGGGAGCCAAGGAAGGCTTTTAAATAAGGGTTGTGTCAACACTCATAAATTCCCTTCCTTTGAAGAAGCTGCAATGGGATCCAGGAACAGGAAAAAGGAATATTTATCATTTTGCCTTTGTATACCAAAATATAATCTCTCTTTTCCTTCTACCCCTTCCTTAGAATAACAATTGTCTGCATGTAAAATGAGTATGTTTAAAATAAGCCATTCAGTGATTTTTTTGCACTTGTTTCCAGTTCTGAATAGCAACATGACAGACTAGAAACTCTACTGATTTTGAGTCAAGACAGACTCTGTTACAGAATGGCATGTGGCCTTGAGCAAGTCACTTAGTTTTATCGTCTATACATTTCTATACATTTAAGTGGGGGAATAAAACTTGCTGATTTTGGAGAATTATAAATTATATATATTTATATATAAATTACATACATATAAAATTTTATATATATAAATGTATGCACATATATGTTTATATATGTGGGTATGCATGTATATATATATGTATATATATGTGTGCATATATATATATCTTTCTATATATAAACACACACACATACATGCACACATATATGTGACAGTACATTACAAATTCTGTGGCCCAGCTGGGCATGGTGGTGCATACCTATAATCCCAGCAGCTCCGGAGGCTGAGGCAGAAGAATCACAAGTTCAAAGGCAGCCCTCAGCAATTTAGCGAGGCTCTGGGCAACTCAGCAAGACCCTGTCTCTAAATAAAATGTGAAAAAAAGGGCTGGGGATGTGGCTCAATGGTTAAGCATCACTAGGTTTAATCCCTGGTATAACAACAACAGCAACAATAAACAAATCCTGTGGCCCATTGGAGCCCTTCAATGATAGAAGTTAGACATAAAAACAATATAACACCAAGTTTAGTTTAATGAAAACTTGGGAACCTGGCCTGGGAACCAGGATGCCAAGATTCTGGTCCCTGATCTTCTAACAAGCTCCTTACATTTGGGCTTGTCCCTCAAACTTTGTGGACTGTAGTTCCATTATGGAAGGAGTATTGGCAAGAAACAGGTAAAGTTTTGGGGGACCTAGCATGATGCCACTAATATATTCAAGGTGGAATGTTCTTTACAGGCTGAATCCTGTACTGTGGGAACCCAGAGATAAGCAAGGGAGCAAACAGGCAGCTCTGCCCGTGCCAGTAGTTAGCACTTGAGCTGTACCTTGAATGTTTGGATGGAATTTTGCCACCAGATAAAACAGGGTTGAGATAGGGTTTTGAGGCTAACGGGAAAGATATACTGAGTCTCAAAGGAAGCACCTATGAGCCTCTGAAATGCAACAAAAAAAAATGCCCATGAACCATCGAAGTACAGAAAACTCCCAGGAACCTTTGCAACTCCTGAGCAAACCAGCCTGCCCCTGGGCCTGTACTCTTGACCCATGTCCTTGCTTACAAAAAGTAACATGAGGGTAATGCACAAGTGCAGAAAAAACTGGCACAAAATTGCTTTACTCCACCCTGGCTCCACCTTCAGTCCAGTTCCTAACTATTACCCCTCTATAAATATTGGAGCCCCCAAACAGGAAGGGGCCTCTCACTCTTGAGATAACCCACATTCCTGACAGCATATCTGCTTCCTAAATAAACCTCTGTCTGTGTCTCTGATTGGCAAGTGGTGAAATTCTTTTTCAACACATATGCAAGAATCCCACAAGTCCTGAGTTGAGTTCTTCCTTCTCTCTGGGAACTCCTTACACCCTTCTTCAGAGATGCTGCTTCTTCTGTGATATTACGATCCAGGTGAAAAGGCAGCATGCTTTAGAAATGTTTTAGCTCTGCCATAGGGAAAAGATAACTGATATTGGAGTTAACCTATAAACCCCCATGTACTAATCATTTAGACTTGGGCAAAGGAAACTAAAAGTTTACCATCAGTCTTAGGTCATGAATGATATTAGCTAATCTTTCCATGGGGATTTCTATGTGTCAGGCACTGTTCTAAATGCCATACTTCTATTAATTTATTTAATCTTCAGATGAAGAGATGTTGGCTCGGAAAGATGAGCTCACTTGCTGAAGGTCACCAGGAAGCAAGTGGAAGAATCAGAATTAGATGACAGGCTGTATGACAAATGGCCCTGATCCTAACCGCACTGCCATACTGTCTCCCTGGAGACTGAGGAAGCAAGCAAAAAATAATATTTAACTAGCATTAACAACTAAGAATTTAGTCACATCTTCAAGTACAGCTGTAGTGAATGCTGCATTCAGAGGGAAAAACAGGGAATTATTTTTTGGACCACAACATGATCTATTTGATTTGGTAACAATTTCAATTACATCATTACTTGGGCATAAGTGTTTAGGTGACATAGTGCAACAATTAAGCCTCCCCTCCCCCTGGTGTGCCATTCTTTGCTTGAAGAGAGAGGAAAGGAGGAACTTGGACATCACGAGGATTTAGTAGAGTCTCAAGTGGAGGCTATTTTAAGAAAGGCTGGCTTTTTTTTTTTTCTTCTCAAGTTATGTCCTCTCCTCAGTGCTGAGTGGTGTAGAGGCCCCAAAGGAGCTTCAGCCTCCAGTCTTCACCCTAAGCTACGTTTTCTCATGCTGGAGGAACCCTCTGGGGGTGTACATACATAGCTGGGGAACCCGAGTCTGAAGGGCTGAGCTGTGGCCACGGGTTAACAAAAGAACTGACTCCTCATCCTTTTGTGTTCTGTATTTTATTCTGGAGATAAAAACGAAGATTACAGCCGGGCATGGTGGCACATGCCTGTAATCCCAGCACTTGGGAGGCTGAGGCAGAAGGATCACAAGTTCAAAGCCAGCCTCAGCAAGGTCAAGGCACTAAGCAACTCAGTGAGACCCTGTCTCTAAATAAAATACAAAATAGGGCTGGGGATGTGGCTCAGTGGCTGAGTGCCCCTGAGTTCAATCGCCCGATCCAAAAAAAAAAAAAGAAAAGAAAAAAAAATGAAGATTACAACTGGCATTCAGGGTACTGGCCTAAAATGTCTCAAGGAAAATCAACTTTGTCCTTTATTTTCTTAAATAATTATGCAGAGAATTCTACCAATGGATTCTTAGGGGCTTCTAAGTGGGCTGCCCAGAAGCCTTGGGGGGCAGGAATATGAGTCAAATATAAATATGAGCCTGCTTATGTTGGGGAACATGGGTTAGTTATTGTTCTTATCTCCCTAAATGCCCAGATCCCAGAGAACTTGATCTTTGCTTGGGGTCCTTTGGGATGTTGAGCTTGCCATTCTATTCCTCAGTTAATTTAAAATGACAAAGATATTGAGGGCCTACTGTGTGGTAGGCTCTGTGCTAAGCATTGGGAACACAAGGGTGAAAAGTCAGTCCTGAAGGTTGCACCTTAATAATACCAATATTTCTTTTTTCTTTTTTTTTTCTTTTTTTTAACCAGGGATTGAACTCAGGGACACTCGGCCACTGAGCCACATCCCCAGCCCTATTTCGTATTTTGTTTAGAGACAGGGTCTCACTGAGTTGCTAAGGGCCTCACTAAGTTGCTGAGGCTGGCTTTGAACTCGCAATGCTCCTGACTCAGCCTCCCAAGTCGCTTGGATTACAGGCGTGTGCCACCACGCCCGGCTATTAGCTCCATTTTTGAGTGGGGAAGGAGGCACAGAGAGGTTGGTGAACCTGTCCACTCTCACACAGCTAGTTAGATGTGGAGTAGGAACTTCACCCCAGACCTTGTTTAGTTGATTTAGGCAATAGCTGCAGAGAGAAAGGAGGCATGGCCTCCAAGCATATGCACCCTTATGGGGATGCCCTCTGGTGGAAGGGGAGCAGACTCACACACTGGGGGTTCAGGTATCATAAGCTGCGAGATTTTGGGACCACTGAGGCTGAGCAGTCAGAGGTAGCACCATGAGGGGGTGGTGAAGAGTCCTACCCTGGAATCACCTGCCTGGGTTTGTGTCCTGGCTCTACCACTTTCTAGCTACCTAATCTCTTTGTGCCTCAGTTAACCCATTTGTTAAATGGAAATAATAGCACCTACCTCTCAGGGCTATTGTAAGGATTAAGTAATTTAACTTTTGTTTTGGTGCTATGGATTGAACCCAAAGGCCTCACACATGTTAAGGATGTGCTGTATCACTCCACTACATGCCCAGCCCCTATAATTTAGCATTTGAAGCTGAAGAAGCTATCAAAGCAAAAGAGTATTAGGGGGAGCTCACCCTGCCCCCAGTCCCAGGGGCCCAAGAAAAATATTTACCCCAGAACATTCTATAGGTTGTGCCTTTCCTCTTGGGTTCTAAAATATTTAGAATTATTTGACATGAGATACTTTGCAGCTAATATGAAGGAAGATGAACTTAGCAGTGGTGTGGTTTTGGAGCCAAGGCAGAGAAAAATCTTTTTCTAGCTTCTGTAGGCACTTGTAAAGCAACTGGCAGCACTGCCTCTGGGGTTCTAAGGCTGTTCCCCCTAAATGATGACAGGGTTCCCTGTCTTCTTATTTCTGAGAAAACCACAACCACAAGGCTAGTTTCCCAGGAGCATTCATTTTTGCTTTTTGCCAACCCCTCATTTCAACTTCATCCTGTCATGCATTTACTGTTTGGAATTTCCTTCAGGTAATGAGGCCCATTTATTGAAAAATTTCTGTACAGTTTTACCTTACAAACGTGGTGTAACTATGCTGCAGTTTGAATGTGGTTTGTCCCTGCCAGAACTCTTGTGGAGTCTTCATCCCCAAGGTAACGGTGTTAAGGGGTGGTGAGGCTTTTAACAGGTAGTTTGACCATGGGTGCCCCCCCCACTCCTGAAGGGATTAATGCAATTCCTGTGAGAGTGGGCAAAGCAAGTTCTGCTTCCTCCATTTGCTCTCTTGCTTCCTCTCCTGCCCTGTGATCTGTGCTCTTGTTCCTGCTTGCTCTTCTACTTTTCAATCATGCATGGAGCAACATGTGGCCCTAACCAGAAGCCAGTCAGATATGGCCACATGACCTCAAATAGAACTAAAACCAAGGGAAAAACTAAAAAAACCCCTCTAACTTCAGTTGCTTTTAGTTGACTTTAAAAATCACTAATTTTAAGGTCATATGTTGAAGCAGCTAAGTAATATATTAGTCTCCCACTAGCTTTGCTGTAGATAATACCTCTGACATGTGGGTCATGATGATTACAGTTGCCCAGGTTACTTTAGAGGGACTTGAATGCTACTTTTGTTGAAATCATTGACTCTTCATTTGGGCCTGCACAAGTGTCCAAATGGGTGACTTTTTGATATCAGAAGAGGGCTAAAAACTGTACCCTCAAATTAAGCTACCCCCACCATTTTCTGGACATGTGTTCCATGAAGTACCATGAAGATTGATTGTGCATGTGAAGACCACTGATTATTTCACTTCCAGTCACCTTTCACCCCAATTATTTATCTCATAAAATACCCTGTGTTAACGTTTTTTGTGGTGCTGGGGATTGAACCCAGGGCCTTGTGCTTGTGAGGTAGACAGTCTACCAGCTGAGCTATATCCCCAGCCCCTGTGTTAACTTTTCATTGCTGTGACTAAAATGCCTGACAAGAACTACTTAGAGATGGAAAGGTATTTTGGGCTCATGGTTTCAGAGGTTCAGTTCATGGTCAGCTAACTTCATTTCTCCTGGCCTGAGAGGAGGTAGAACATCATGGTGGAAAGGTATGTGAGAGGAAAGCTGCTCAGCTTGTGGTAGCCAGGAAGGAGAGAGAGAGAGAGAGAGAGAGAGAGAGAGAGAGAGAGAGAGAGAGAGAGAGAGA